>PVIC010002286.1:0-79328 GCA_004025085.1 Thryonomys swinderianus | reverse complement strand
CCAGTTGATGGACATTTGGGTTGTTTCCAAGATTGAGCTATCACGAACTGAGCTGCTATGAACAAGGGTGTACATCTGTCTTTCCAATGTGAGTTTTTAAGTTCTTTTGGGTATATTCCTAGCAGGGGTATAGCAGGGTCAAATGGGACCCGTAGTCCTAGTTTTCTGAGAAATCTCCACACAGATCTCCACAATGGTTTCACAAGTCTGCAATCCCACCAACAGTGTAGAAGGGTTCCTTTCTCCCCACAGCCACGCCAGCATTTATCGTTGGTTGACTTTGTGATCGTGGCCATTCTTTGTGGAGTGAGGTGGAATCTCAATGTTGTTTTCATTTGCATCTCTCGAATGACCAGAGATGTTGAGCATTTCTTCGTATGTTTCTTGGCTGCTTTGATTTCTGCCTCTGAGAAGTGTCTATTCATTTCAGTTGCCCATTTTTGAATTGGGTCTTTAAACTTGGGGAGGCTGATCTGTTTGAGTTCTTTATATATTGTCGATAATAGCCCTTTGTCTGATACACAGCTAGTAAAGATTTTTTCCCATGTTGTTGGTTGTCTTCTAGCAGTGCCAGCGACTTCTTTGGCTGTGCAGAAGCTGCTCTTTCTAATTTTTTAAACTAAAGTATAACTGACATATGATAAAATGCAGATCTTCATAGACAAGAAGTAGTAGCCAGGTTCTGTTGGAGAAGGAAGCGTGGCTCTAGGCCCATGGCAGCTGCTGCAGCATGCGGAGAACCTGTGTTCTGTGCAGCATTTACACTGGAGGAAGGGGCTTGGGGTGGCAGGAAGGTCCTGGTCCTGAGCCTCTGAGGTTCTGCCTCGCTGCTGGTGTTCTTGTGGTAGGGCATAGCATACCCTGCTGGTCTCTGCCAGGCGAGAAAGAGCAGCAGAACAGGCCTCCTATGGGTATGCCAGGCTCCCCTCTATCAGTCCCCTCTCTTATTTGTAGTGGGCACTGTCCCCTCCACCGATCCAGAGTTCTGACTCAGTTTCTGGGTTTTTCCTTAGGTCAGTTGCTGACAGGTGAGATAGCTCCAAGCTCTGCTGTGGGATGAGGACCGTAGAAGTTCATGTGCACTTGGACACATGAAACACATACTGAGATTTCATTTTACAGGAAGAGAGTGGCTGGGGTGACAGCGAGAGATGAGATGTTGGAACTCCTCACCATGAAAGGGGCCAAGGAGGAGGCCAGGAGGTGAAGAAGAGAAATGGGAGTGTGACAGAGAATATGGAGGGGGGTGGCTCAGGGCTCGTGATGGTAATGGGCTGGGCTGAGTTTCCCAGAGTCCCTGTGTCCATGTTGTGGAGAGGTCGTCTTTTAGCTGGGGAGTGTGCCATTAGCTTTACTTCCAGCTATTTTCTGTCTCTAGTTTTCTTCTTCACACATTTGTGCAAATTGGGGTCCATAAAAAGGTTTTCTTTCTCTAATGCACTTTTTCTGCAAAATGGTGGTTTAGTCTTCTTCCTGGAAGCAACCCTGCTCTCTGTCTGCCTGTCCCTGTGCTGTGGTGCTGTGAGGGGTTTCTGGCTTTTTTAAAAAATTGAATTCCTTATTGGTACCTTTTATATTCAGCTCACAGTCACACAAAACATTGGGGAATTTGTACCAGTATATGACACAAGTTAATTCTCATTTTTACCCACATCCCTACCCACCCACAACCCCCCACCCCTTATATATATGCTCTTTCATTTTCTTTCCGAATATTTATTCTTTCCCCTCATTACGTTCCCACACAGAATTCCCTTCAGATATTGCCTATTGTACAAAAACTATCATACATTCTAGAACTCATTTACATCTACAGGTTTTGGCTTTTTAAAATTGACCTGGAACCAGGTGTTTCCACATAGGAGAGTGCTCAGCATGGGGCAGTATGTCTCATGAGGTCCATGTCCCCTACATTCCACCCTGCCTGGCAGGCATGTGGCTTTTACTCTTCCTTTGAGGACATTGATCCCATTCTGAAGAAATCATTCTAGAGTTAGATTCTTTTTCTCCTTCCACAACATGCCAAGCAGAGATCACCTGCTTGCAAAGTCAGCCCCAGGGATGCCACCATACTGCAGCAAATTCATCCATGCCTTATCTGGGATGGTGACTCTAAGCCTTCGAATGTCTTGTTCTTGCCAGGGGATGGAGGGTTTTCAGGCACCAGCAAAGGAACTGACAGAGGGGACTCTGGGCCATAGCAAGGGGACCTGGGCAGGGGCTTTGAGTCATGCGGTGTCACCTGGGTGGCAAAGAGGCAGAAGGCAGTCCAGCCACATTGGTGCCCCTGAACCCCACAGGGATGAGAGCTCCCTGCTTGGGGTTTTTCTAAATCACCTGACTTCAAATATCTTACTGGCTCTTTAATTGTCCCCTTTAAACATTGTTTATAGATTCCCTGAGTTTTCTGAGGCATCATAGCAAACTAATGAGCCTAAAGGAGGGGCTGTGGAACCCTGTGACCAGAAGCCTTGACTTGTGACTTGCTCTGAGGTGGGTTGGTGCTGAGGACAGTCCTCAATCTGTGGGATCTGACACTACCTGAGAATGGAGCTGGACTGGAGGACACCCAGCAGAAGTGCTTGCTTGCTGGTGGGAGAAACCCTACACCTGTTGGAGCACTGAAATCAGCCGTGCTGTGAGCATGTAGGAAGAGAAACCGAGTCTGAATTCATTTTTCCCACTCTCCCTCCCCACTTGGAGGGGCCTTCCCACTCTTCTGACTCTTGGCACCAGGGATTCCCTCCTAGCACTTTTTTTTTTGATACAGTATCTCGTTTTGTAGTTCAGGCTGGCCCTGAGCTCACTATGTAGCCTAGGCTAGCCGCGAACTCACAGCAATCCTACTGCCACTGCCTCCCGAGTGCTGGGATTACAGGCGTGAGGCACCACGCCTGGCGATGTGTATGTGATACTGATTGCTGGGACTGTGGGAGTGGCAGCATTGTAGTGTGTGGTACTGATTGCTGGGATTACAGGAGTGGTGGTATTATGCTATGTGGTACCAGGGACTGAACTCATTGAGCTTGCGAGGCAGACTCTGAAAGCACTGAGCTAAATCCCTGTCCCCTAGCATCACTTTAATTTGTGGATTTAGCTTACGATTTCTCTTCCTGTGAATTACCTGACATTTTCCCGGAGCAGGACCTCATGTGTTGTGTTTGCCATGATAGATCCTGCACACTGCACCTGACTGTTCAGACCACACTGCTGAAGTGGACTAAGTAACCCTCTGCCTGGGCTAACTTCTGTTACCAGTTCCAGGTTCCCCGGGATGTCTTTGTCTTTTTTTTTTTTAGTACCAGGGATTGAACTCAGGCCCTTGTGCTTCCACTATAAGCACAGTATCACTTAAACTAAATCCCCGGCCCTGTCAATTTTTGATATCACAGTTATGCTAGCCTCATAAAACTTAGTGGAAAAATGTTCTATTATCTCTATGCTCTGCATCAGTTCTTTTTTTTCTTGTGGTACCAGAGATCGAACTCGGGTCCTTATGGTTCCAAGGTATGTGCGGTACCACTTGAGCTAAATCCTGGCCCTCTGCATCAGTTTTAGTAAGATTATTTGTTCCTTAAGTGTGTTCTAGAATTAACTAGTAAAACCATCTGGGCTCCCAGTTTTCTTTCTAGAAAGGTTTTATTTAATTTCTATTCAGATTTTTGATTTTATGTCAGTTGTATTTTCAAGGAGTGTATTTTTTTTTTTTACCAAAGCTGTTGAATGTATTGGCACAGAGTTATTCTTAATGTTCCATCATTAATTTTTTGAGATCTATAGTTTCTTTAGAGACACTACTTCATTCATGTTCTGCCTCTTTTTTTAATCTTTTCGGAGAACTATATTTTGCCATTTAAAGTTTTCTCTTTACTCTGCTTTTACCTCATCAGTTTCTGTTGTTAGTTTTATTATTTGCTTGTTTTTATTTACTGAGCTTACATTAATCTTTTTTTTTTTTTTTGAGACAGGGTCTTGCTTTGTAGTTCAGGCTGGCCCTGAGCTCACTATGGTGCCCGCAAGCCGCCGCCAACTCAGCAATCCTCCTGTCTCTGCCTCCCAAGTGCTGGGATTACAGGCATGAGCCACCATGCCCGGCATTGTGGTATGCGGTGTTAATTGTTGGTGGACATGAGTCTCCACACCCAGCATTATATGTGGTTACCGGGGATCGAACTCAGGACCTTGCGCTTGCGAGGCAGGCGCCAGAACCACTGAGCTAACCCTCCGGCCCACATTAATTTTATTTTTTGAAGTTTCTTAAGAACTATGCTTCACTGACAAGATTTTTCTGACATAAATGTTACAAATTTTTCTGTAAGCAATTTTTGATACATTCCACAGATTTTGATTTTTTCTTCATTATTATTCAGTGTGAAATATGTTAGAGTATATCCCTTGTTATTTCTTCTTTGATCTGTGGAATCTTGGCAGTATTGTTTAAACTCCCCCAAATCTGGGTATTTTTTTTCTTAGTGTCTTAATTTTTAATTTATTTGGTCCAAAAACATATTCAGTAAGATTTCAATTTCCAAGATGTGTCAATCTTTTTGAAAATGACCTGAGTTGGTAAATATATTAGGGTTCTAGGATGTAAGTGAAGTGAAGGAGATTAATGTTGTTACTCAAGCTTTTTGTTTCCTTACTAATTTTCTTGACAGAGATGTTAGAATCGTCATCAATTATTATGAATCTTTAGTTTTAATTGATTCAAATTTTGCCTTATATATTTAAAAATTCTACCATTAGGTCATATATATCATGAATTTTATATTCTTTTTAAAAGCTAACAATTCTGTCATTTTGAAGTAACATTGTTTATCGCTGTTAATACCCTCGTCTTAAAATCTAGCTTACCTGCTTTTAGTATAACTTATATAGACTTCTTATGCTTATTGTTTGCATGATATCACATTAATCAAATTTAACTTTCACTTTGTCTTTGTAGCAATGTTTTTTTAAATGGAAAGTTTAGTTTATTCATATTGAATGTAATTATTGTTAAAGCTGGAATAAATCTTTTCACTATTTGGTGTTTGTTTTTCCCCTGTTCCTTTTTCATTCATTACTCATTTTTTGTCTTGATATAAATTTTATTTGTCTTAGTTTTCCATTTTACTATGTAGATTTAGCTTTGTAGTTTATCTGGTGCACTTTTAAAACATTGAATGCTTCAGGAATTACTTTGACATGCAAAACCTGTGACAAGGTGGAATGACATTTTTCTTTTATGGAGAGGCAGATTTTCTGGTAGTGACTTCTTGGCCACTTCAGTGTCTAGAGTTTTAGATGAGAATAAATGGGCAAAGGTGACTGAGAAGGTGCTTGATTAAACCAAAATGTACCTAAAAGTATTCATATTCTTTGCCCACTTAAAAAATCATGTTGTTCTGTGGTTGTCCTCATTGTTTGGGTTCCTTATGCATTTTAGTCATTAACCTCTTAACAGATGTGTGGTTTTTAAAATGTTTTCTCTCATTTTATAAAGTTGAGCTTTATTGACTGTTTCCTTTTCTGTGCAGAAGCCTTTTATCTGGATACAACTCCACCTGTTGATTTTTGCTTTTGTTGCTTGTGCTTTTGGTGTTGTATCCAAAAAATTATTGACCAGTCCCTTCTGAAGTTTTCTCCTTGTAGTTTTTATGGCTTCAGGTCTTATATTTGAGTCTTTAAGCCATTATGAGTTCAGTTTTGCATATGGTGTGAGTTATGAGTTTAATTTCATCCTTCTGTATGTTTCCATTCAGTTTCCCAGTCCTTCCATACTGTGTCTTGTTGGCACTCTTGGCAAAGGTCAGTTGATTGTCTGAGGTACTCTTCTTGTTGCTGAGACAAAATGCTTAACAGCCACAAATTAAAGAAGGGAAAGTTTATTTTGTAAGAGGCTTCAGCCTATAGTCAGCTGGCTCCAAGGCACGGTGGCATGTCAGAAGGGTAAGATAGAGAAGAAACAGTCCATAGCAGAGAAGGCAGCAGGCAGCAAGCAGCAAGCAACCTGTCTTTCCCTCTTACTCCATCCAGGCTGCAATCAGTTTGAGTGGTGCCACCCACACCGAAGGTGAGGCTTCTGTCTTCAGTAAATTCATTCAGCCAGCCTCAGAACTATGCTAATTCCAGTCAATGGACTAATCCAGTACCATATACTCTTTTTTTTTTTTTTTTTTTTGCTTTTTGGAGACAGGGTCTCGCTTTGTAGTTCAGGCTGGCCCTGAGCTCACTATGGTGCCCAGGCAAGCCGCCACGAACTCAGCAATCCTCCTGTCTCTACCTCCCGAGTGCTGGGATTACAGGCGTGAGCCACCACGTCTGGCATTGTGGTATGCGGTGTTGATTGTTGGTGGGCGTGTCTCCACGCCCAGCATTATATGTGGTTACCGGGGATCGAACTCAGGACCTTGCGCTTGCGAGGCAGGCGCTGGAACCACTGAGCTAATCCTCCGGCCCAGTACCATATACTCTTAATCCTAGCATCACACATCCTAGATCCAGCCAGCTCCAAAAGCTTCATCTATCAGTACATGAAGCTTGGGGGAAGACATCTAGATAGAAGCCATAATAATGATAGATAAGAGGGCTTATTTATGGGCTCTTAATGTTCTTCGTTTGTTTTTATGCCAATACTATACTGTTTTTTTTTTTTTTTTTTGAGACAGGGTCTTGCTTTGTAGTTCAGGCTGGCTCTGAGCTCACTATGTAGTGCAGGCAAGCCTCGAACTCAGCAGTCCTCCTGTCTCTGCCTCCCGAGTGCTGGGATAATACTATACTGTTCTGATTATTGTATCTTTGCAATATATTTGTGTCTTCTTTAATTTCCTTTATCAGTATGTTATATTTCATCTCTGGTTAAATTTTTAAAATTTTTGTTGCTTTCATGAATGGAATCCCTTAATTTACTTTTTGGATAATTTGTTATCTTCATATAGAAACTTAAGTGATCTTTTACATTGATTTTATTTCTTGCAACTTTTCTGAAGTAGTTTATTTTAGTAGGATTTTGTAGTTGTTAGGTTTTAGGGTTTGTTCTTTTTACAGTTGTGATTATTTCATCTGAATATAGAGATGTGACCTTTTACATTTTTTTATGTCTAATTGCTCAGCAGAGCACTTGCAGTACAATGTTAGATGTGGCAAGCATATCTTTGTCTTACATGAAAGTGTCTGGCTCTTTTCTATTGATAACAATGTTAGCTGTGGGTTTTTCACATGTGACTTTATCATTAAGGTGAGCCCCTTCCATATCTATCTTATTGAGAGTTTTGATCATAAGTAGATATTAAACTTTGTCGAATGTTTCTTCTGCCTCAATCTGGCTCAGGAATTCTTGTTGTTTTGTTTAAAAAGCTTAGTTTTTTTTGCCTCTTTTCTATTTGGTGTTTGGTTTATATCTGCTTTAGTTTTAATTTTTCTCCCGTTAACTTTGGGTTTATTCTTTTTTTTAATAATTCTTTGAGATGTAAAGTTAGGCGATTTGAGTTGTTTCTTCCTTTTAAAGATAGTCGCTTATTGTTGTAAATGTTCTTCTTAGCTCTGCTGTTGCTTTGCCTATAAGTTTTGGTATGCTTTGTTTACATTTTCATTTGTCTTAAGATATTAAAATTTTTCCTTTTAATTTTCTCTGTGACCCAGTGGTTTTTTGAGAGTGTTTTGTTTAGTTTCAATGTATTTGTGACTGTTCCTGTTCTCTTATTACTGTTGATCCCTGGTCTCACTCCACTGTGGTTGGAAAAGAAGATTGCAGTGATTTTCATCTTCTTGATTCTGTTACGATGTTTTCTGATACCAACATCTGTCCTGTGCCCTGTGAGATGGTAAATGCACGGCTGATGATACGGACAGTAACTGACTTACCAACAGTCAAATAATAGAGGAAAATCAAGGGTTCATTTAGAGTACTCTGTCAAGCAGGACAGAAGGAGCATTTCAAGAGAACTCCTTGTCAGGGTGAGAGGTTGGGGTTTTTATAAGGGACTGAAGATACAGGAAAGGATCTGGGTTAGCAAGTGTATCTCAGAAATGCATGTTCTAGAGAACCCTGTTCCTTGTTAATCTTTAAAAAAAATTTTTTTTTTTGGTGCCAGCATTTGAACTCAGGGACTCACACTTGGCAGGCAGGCGCTGTGCCACTGAACTCAGTCCCCTGCCCTTCCTTGTTAATATTTTAGGAACACTTGTGTTGTATCTAAAGTTGTATATCAAAGTTGCAAATTGACAAGTTCATTTACTTGGGCCTGGAAGAAGGAGCCTTCTCACTGGGGGAAAGATTTATGTTTATCTCAGGCTGGTTTTGGTTAGTGGGAGTGCAAAACTTTATGACTGCTTGGCATGCTCTAGGTGGGACTGCCTTAAGGGGAGATTTTCCTATTGAGGGCTTTAACCCTGTTACTGCTGGTGGATAATTGCTACATCTTGCGGACTGTTTCTTGTGCAGCTGAGAAGAATATGCTTTCTTCTGCTTTTGGTGGATGTCCCATATGTGTCTGCTGGGTCTGTAGTGTTGTTCAGCTCTGCTGCCTTCTTGTTGATCTGTCTGAGCCTTCATTATACAGAACAGGCAATCAACATCTCCTACTATTGTTGTGTTTTTGTCCTTCTTATTTCAGATCTGCCAGTAATTAGTTTATATATTTAGATGTTTTGATGCTGGACTTGTATGTGTTTATGGTTATTATATCTTCCCAATTAACCTCTTTATAATTAAAGATCATCATCATCTCTTGTGACAGTTTTAGGTCTAAAGTCTATTCTGTTTGATATACATATTGCCACCTCTGTTCCTTCTTGGTCTCCATTTGTATGGAGAATCTTCCCGTGCCTCTGCCTTCAGCCTGTGTGTATCCTTAAAGCCAAGATGAGTTCCTGGAAGGTAGCAGATTGTTTGATCTTGAGTGTGTGTGTGTGTGTGTGAGAGAGAGAGAGAGAGAGAGAGAGAGAGAGACAGACAGACAGACAGACAGACAGACAGACACAGACAGAGAGACAGAGAGAGATAGGGAGAGAGACAGGGAGAGAGAGACTGGGAATTGAAATGGTAATTGGTACATTTCTTCACAGTGAACTATGCTCCCAGCCCTTTTAAAATTTTTAGTTTTGACACAAGATCTTGCTAAAGTTGCTAAGTTTCTCAAACTTGTGATCCTTCTGTCTCAGCTTTCTAGAGCACTGGAATCACAGGTGTGTGTTACTATGCCCGGCTAAGTATTACTCCTTTTAAAATCCATTCAGCTACCCTGTCTTTTGCTGCAGAATTTAACTCATTAACACTTAAAGTAATTCTTGAGAGGTAGGACTTATTCTTCCATTTTGTTAAATTGTCTTCTGACTCTGTAGTTTCTTTGTCTCTTTGTTTCTGCTGTTTCCCACCCTGGGTTGATAATTCTTTGTTGTGGTGTTCTTTGATTTCTTACTCTTTATCTTTTGTGTACCTCACTGAGGATTTTCTTTGTGGTTATGGTTATAATGATATCTTCTGATAATAACAGTCTGTTTTAAACTGTTAATAACTTGTCTTCAATCACATACAAAAACTCTTCACTTACAGTTGTAAAACTATTTTTTTTTTGAGACAGGGTCTCGCTTTTGTAGTTCAGGCTGGCCCTGAGCTTACTATGTAGCCCAGGCAAGCTTCGAACTCAGCAGTCCTCCTGTCTCTGCCTCCTGAGTGCTGGGATTACAGGCATGAGCCACCACGCCCGGCCATGAAACTATTTTAAAGCAAAAATCTTGTTTTTTTTTTCTATGAAAAAAGTATTTGCTCATGGCAGAAATGGAGAAATATAAAAAAGTTATAAGCAGCTTACTTCCACCTAGGCCTGCCCACCTGCAGCCAGCTGACTACTGACAGAAACCTCTTCAAACTATGAGCCAAGTCAATGTCCCCTTCCCTAAGGTGTAGTTGTGAGGTCTTGTTTGTTGCAGTGAGGAAAGTCACTAAGACAGTGTCCTATCAGCACATATAGCTCTGCCTTGTTTTAAGCCATGATGTCCACATAAGCTGTTTCCTAGTGGGTAGACACTCCCCTTCCCATAGTGTATTTCCTGTGACTATAAAAACATTTGCACTTATATATTGTTTGTGCGTCTTGCCTTTCTTGTGATGATAGCTTAGTGGGATAGATTTCTGGGAGTTAAACTGTTAGGTCACACATTTAAAAGTGAATAAATAGAAAATATCCCTTCAACAAAAGGTTTTTACCAATTTATAGTCACATCTACTGAATAAGAAGGTCTCTTTTAAGTCAGACCTTATCCTATACTGGATAGCACTAACCATTCTGGCTTAATGCTTGTATCTTGCTATTTAGGAGCTCTGTTATTCCTGTTTATGGTCATTTGCAATTTTCTATGAAGTAGCTCCTTTCCTATTGGTTGTTTTTTCTTTTTTATCTGAGGCAGGGTCTTGCTTTGTAGTTTAGATTGGCTCTGAACTCACTGTGTAGCGCAGGGTAGCCTCAAACTCACAGCAATCCTTCCACCTCAACCTCCCAAATGCTGGGATTACAGGCATGAGCCACCATGCCCAGCATTGAGATATGTAGTACCAGGGATTGAACTCCAGACCTTGTGCTTGCCAGGCATATGCTGGAACCACTGAGCTAAATCCCTGAGCCTAGTTCTTTTTTACTTACTAATTTCCCAGACTTCTTACTTGTGAAAGAAACTCATCATTTGTTCTGTGTGATACAAATCTCTCATGTACTAACTTTGTTTATGGTATTTTTTCCCCTTATACTGAAGGGCTTATTTATTAGTCAAAATTCTTTTTCTTGTCAGGTTTCTAAATGTTACATGATGTTCAATGATTCTGCACTCTGAAGACTTTAAAATCATCCATCATATCATTAGCTGGTGACAGTGACTTTCTCAGTCTCTGTAGGTTTATGCTTTGCATCTGGGGGTGACCTAAGGGGGATGCATGAGTAAACGTGGGTGCATTTGCCAGGGAAGCCAGAGACCATGCAGACTAGGAATGGAAGAGGTTCACAGTTTTCAGAAGGGTCACATGATACCTTCAAACAAATGGTCCGTTGTGCCAGGGCTAAGCACCAAGGCTGAGCTCTGGGAACAGAAGCCTTCCCCATCTACTTTGGCCTTCCCCTGAGCCTCTGGGTCTGCCTCATCCATACCTCACAGCTAAGCCCTGAATCACAGCAGCAGACAATTTTAGGGCTGGGAGAAGCCTTTGGGATTATTGATGTCAGTACAAAATTTATAGTCAAGGAAACAGAAATAAAGTTCAAGGACATGGACTGGGATGGGTAGACAGCAAGCCTAGAAGTTGGTAGGTCTTACTGAACCCAGTCAACTTCCCCTACCAGCCATGGCTTCACGTGGAGCTGGTCAGTGGCCCTGGAGGCCTCCCAAGGGTGGCTGGGACTCATACTTCTGTTTCCTGCGGTGGACAGATAAGCTAAACATAAGAGCTTTGTAAACTCTTCAAAGGACCATGGGAAATTCTGGGGTCCTGAAGCACCATGAAAGACCAGGCAGGCTTCAAGGACTGAATGCTGTCCATAGCAGGAGGACATGGACATGGACTGAGCCTGTATTGGAGAATAGGAGGGTGGAAGGCTTTTGAGTCCCCTGAGATGGAATGAGAATGAAGAGGTACATTAGCTTTTCACCACTGGGACAAAACACCCAACATCCACAACGTGAGGAAGGAGATATTTAGTGGCTCACCTTTTCAGAAGGTTCTGTCCATGGCCGACTGGCTCCAAAGCAGAAACATCATGGTAGAAGGGCATCTTGGAGCAAAGTTCTCACTTTATGATGGCTAGGAAGCAGAGCACAGGGAAAGTTTTCCATAGGTAGGTCCTAGTGACCCAGTTCCTCACAGTACAGTGGGACATCAGTGGATTAATTCACAAAGGAGTTTATCACTCTTATGATCCAGTCACCTCTGCAGGAGTCTCTCAGTCAGTCAATTGCCAATTAAGATGAACTGGCATGGATAGGGAGTGGGGACAAGGAGAGGGGCTCCAGTGTTTCTTGCTCAGTAATGACACAGGACAGGGGTGAGGAGGCTCCATCTTTTGGATTCCAGGCTATCGTCACCATCTCCAAATTGGGTGCCCAAGGTTGGGGGGGAGGATCTACATACTTTTTGCCTCCTTAGCCCTTAATTATAGGTTTAAACAACACCTGGTCTCTGCCTGGCGATGAACCTACAGAATCACAGAGTTGAAAGAATAGCTATGAAATCTGATTGGAGCCAAGTCACTGAGAGTAGGGAAAGCAAGCAGCATGGTATGAGAACAGGTGGTGCCTTTGTGTGCGCCTGGTCCTGGGACTGGTTCTGCAGCTCCTGTGCAGGGTCCCAGGGCCTACAAGTATGGGTGTTGGAGCCCTCCTCTCTGGCTACCCAACCCTTCTTGCAGGATGCTGGTAGGGATGGGCCACATGGAGGCTGAGATCACTTTCACTGGGGCCTCTGTACACATAGAAGTGGGGAAAGAGGCTGCCTGTCTCCCCTGGGAGGATTGGCTGGGGTGCTGTAAGGCCAGACACCCCCACCTGCTGCCCTAGGCACAAGAAGAGTATGGTGCAGTAGGAGGTCTGAGGTTATCTGGAGGTGTGTGTGTGTGTGTGCGCGCGTGCGCACGCGTACATGCATGTGCGAGAGAGAGAGAGAGAGAAAGAGAAACAGACAACAGACAGACAGACAGAGACAGAGCTCCCCTTGGAGCATCATCTTCCCTTCACTGGAGAGTGAGCTGAACAAGATGCTTGTCCTTTCTTCCTGAGGGCCTGAAGGCCCCTGCACAGGGTGGCTGAGCCTGAGTCCCCAGCCCAGATGGCCCTGTTGGCCACTCAGCCCTGCTTGCTTCACAGTGCACACCAGTTCCCTCTGTGAGTACTCCTTCTGTGGCGTCACATCCAGTGCCCTGGGACTCCAGAATATCTCTGTGTGGCAGTGACCTGACTGCAGTGCTGATGTGACTGGTGTGGGTCCCACATAGGGTCTCCAGGGAGTCTCCTGGGGGCTGCTCTGTCAGATGGGTTCCTGGGTATCATGTCTCAGCTGTTCATCTATGAGCTGGGCTCATGGCTTTCCAGAGCCACAAGCTCCAGACTCTGAAGGCCTCACTGTGGCAACCTGTGAGCAGCACCAGGTCTCAAACATGGTCTCAGGAGCTCCTTTAGGGACCATGCTGAAGAGGAGCTTTGCGTTTGAAGCTGCACAGTTCCCTACCATATCCTAGTTTGCCACCTCATCTCTGGTGGGAGCGTCTCATTTCTGTTCTGTCTCTAGCTGAGAACCAGGCCTTTTAGACTCAGGCATTCCAAGGAGGGCATCAGGCCTCTGGTCTCTCATTTAGATGTGTGCTTGGCTAGCAGTGTTCCTGGGTGACAGACAGCAGCAAAGAAAGCAGGAGAGGACAGGAGCTTCATCGGGAGTGACTTTCGATTTACTGGAGAGACACCAAGCATCTTGGGAACTCAGAGCAGGACTGTGTAGCATTCCAGGGGCACCAGCCTCCCATCCAGGCCCAGCTTCTCCATCATCCTGCTGTGGTTCCAGGAACACCCAGCCCTTCTTGTCACCCTCAGCTGTACTGACACGTGGATCCTGCTAGTTGTGACCCCGGGGTGGTGGAGAACTCCTCTACGACGAATCAAGGCTGTTCATGCTTTCAAATATTAAATTCTGTTCAGAATATTAAATAATTTCCTCTTCAGTGATCCCAGTAAATTTAATTAGCTCTTGTTCTCCCAATAGAGTTGTCTCTTGGTTTCTGAAATGTTGTGCTCATGGAGAAGGAGGCCGTGGGCTGCTAGTGTGCAGGGTGTTCTGCCTCTTGGCTGCAGATGCCCAGTGTGTCAGCTGCCGGGGCTCAGGGCCTGGGGGAAGAGGCCAGGGACAGAACTTTCGAGTCTGTCTGTGCATTCTTGGGAGGTAAGGCAGCAAAGACATGAGAGGGCCACCGAGTACCTCCCAAGTGCAGTCCTGGGGCCCCCTTCTTCTGGTGGGAGCAGAGGGGGCCACCTATCCAAGTCCTGCCTCCAGAGCCATGAAAACCAGTTTCCATCAGGCATGCATATTGCTACCCCTTCCCCAGTCTGGGGAGCTTGAGCAGCCTTCGGTGTGTGTGTGGGGGGCTGGGATCTCTGTGGAGAGGAAAGCAGCTCACTGGAGAGGCCACAGATTTGGCCAGGAACAGGCAATGACTCCTGGGGTGAAAATTCCGAGAAGATGTGGCTCTTTGGCTCCCTTGGTCCTTTGCTTCCTATGTGTTCTGCCACAGACTGGTGCTGAGCACCCTTCCCCAGCCTCCCTGGTCTCAGAAGGGCAGGTGGGAGCATGGAGGGAGGGATGGCGCCCCTTCCTGGCTCCTGACCTGACTCCAGCTCATAAATTCCGGTCTGGACCCTTGGCTCCCTCCACAGTTGGCTCCATCCATGCTGGCTGCAGAACAACTGGCTTTCTTCCTAGGGTCTCCTCACTGCCCATGTCATGGTCCAGCCCAAGGAAATGCTCTAGGACCCTTCGGATCCACAAACCCTGTACCATTTCTTGAAAAGCCCAGGTGCACGTAGTGAGGTAAAAGACATGAGAGTTCCTTCCCCACATGTGCAGTGATCCTTGGAGAGCCTTGGAGTCCTGATCTGAGAGCTCCTACCTGGAGGGTCAGCTGTGCTTGGTGTGGGCTGCTGCCTGGACATCCACGTTTCACAGTCTCCCAAGTAAGTCTGAATGCAGGAGCTAAGTATCAGCAACAGTGGTCTGTGAAGTCCCGGACTGGGGTTCTCCTGGGGAAGCCTTATCTTAGAGGCTCAGTTTGCTTATCTATAAATTGGGGACAAGAAGGCTGACTTTATGATACTATTCTGAGAGTTAAGTGGGAAAATACCTGTTAGGTGCCTAGCTTATAGAGCAATGATAAATAGCATTTACAATTCGTCTCCTGATTCATGACCTTTAAAAATGCTTATTTTGTAATGATGAAATTTCCAGAACTTGGCCTCAAATAATGATTGCTGGGTGGGGACTCCTGGAGGAGTCAAATGGAGGGTGAGAAATGTCTCTGCAGTGTCCATCAGTGCCTGCCATGTAGGGAAAGGTCCTTCCTGCATGAGGCCAGCAAAGCAATTTAAAACATAATCTGAAGAGAAGCGGTCAAGAGGCCAGATGAGGCACTGTGTGACAGACACTTCCTCTTGGAATGAACAAAGCTGTCTCTTGGACTTTCCTTCATAGCATAGTTTGACTCTGGCCGCTAAGAGACAAATAAAAAACCACAGCACAACAAGAAGTCCCCCCGGCTGGGCAATGATTTATTTGCATAATTAGTGCTGTGTCCCATCTGCACTAGAGAGGCTACATGCTCTGCTGACCCCCCTTCTTAAGACATTCTCTCTGTGGGCCTCTCCGCTAAAGGCATGAGGATCAGCTTACATTCTTGAGCACTGTGAAGTCTTCCAGGTAGATTCCCACCTTTACTGGGAGGTGGGTGCTCTTCTTCTTTCCTTTCCTTCCTTTCCTTCCCTTGGACGTGGGGCAATAAATTGCCTTGTTAATATTTGTGATAGAATTTTTAAAAAGCTTGCACATATTTTTTCTAATTAGAAATACAACTCAGAACCAATGTAATAAATGCAGACTATGCAGTAAAATCCAAAAAAGAAAGTACCAAATCATTCACTGTCTGGTGACACAGGTAATGGCTGCCGGCCCTGACAGCATGTCTTTCTAGGCTTGTTGATGTGCCTGTGAGTGTATTTGGGATTTCTATGCATTTGGCTTCATGAATCTGTTCATTTGGTGCTTTATAAACCCTTTGGGATGACATTCTGTTTTCTTCTATGATAGGGTTTTTAATGAGCACACAAATTATTTACCAAGCACCCTAGAGTTGGACGGTTTGGTTTGTTTTCGATCTTTTGATGTTATAAGCAATGTTGCAAATATTCTAGTACATTAATCTTTCAAGATAAATCTTTGCATGTGTTCCTGAGATCCTCCTTAGGGTAAATTCCTACAAGTTGAATTGCTGAGTTAAAGGTTAAACACATTTTGAAAGCTTTTGATCTGAGTACCAGTCTGCCCTCCAGAAAGACGAGGGTGACTTCGAATCCCACCAGCAAGTGTGAGAGGGTCACTTCTCAGCATCCCACACACACTAAGGGCAGTCAGTGGGGGATGGGATGAGTGAAGGAAGTGTGTTTTTGTTTTGATTTGCATTGCTTTGTAGACTGGTGAGATGCTACATTTTTTCTTGCATTGAGGGTCATTTTTAAGTCTTCTTTTGTGAGTTGCCTCTTCAAGTCCATGCCTGCTGTGGTCTTCTTCAGCATATGTGCCTGTCTTTGGTATTTAAAGATGGCGTTGGAGGAGACGATGGCTGTGTTACTGTGTGGGACTGTAGATGAAAATATTGATAGATGATGGCAAGGCTCCTCTGTGGGAGGAGTGTTTCCTTGTGTTTTTCTTAGAGCACTTGCCATGTGGCATGGTCAGTGAGCTGTCTCCCCATCTGCCTCTCCACGCCACCTCCAGTGGGTAAAGACAGGGTGGATCGGCTCCCACACGTGAGTCCTTGAATCAGTGAATGAAGGAGACAGCTGCCTTCATGGGGTAAATGGCAAAGTTGCTCACAGAGGTGGGACTTTGTCCTTGTCTTCATGTAATGCTTGGTGAGAAGTCAGGAGCAACATCTACCAGCTCACCTCGAGAAGGAAAAATCATTTTGCTGAGAAAACAAAAAGTGGCTGAATGCATGGCCAGGCCTAAGAATGGGGCCTTCAGTGGTTTGAAATGAATTTTCTTTGAAGCAACTGTCTAGGGGCAGGTGGAAAAACCCCAGAATGCTTCCTGGAGGCCTGGTTTCTTCCCTCTTAGGATTCCCCATCCTTAGGGTATTGCCCTTATATGTTTAGTTCAAGATGACTCACAATTCCCTGTGTTCCAAGCCTCTGCGGGAAAAAGTGTGAGGTGACCTCCCTTGCAGACATGAGCTGGGCCTGTAGATATCACTTCCTTTTCCATTCTGTTGACCAAACACAATCACATGATCACAACCTAGCTGCAAAGGAAGCTGCATATGATCTTGAGCAGTGAAGTACTAGGCTCACTACTGGGGCTCTGCCAGTACACAAGAAAGGAGCTTGAGCACAGAGGTTAGGACAACCCATTGCAAATGGGAGGATGTTCCTAATCTCTACTGCTGATGTTGATTTTAATATTAAACAAGCCCAAGGTCTTTAGGAGCCTACTCATTCACTGGCAGAAGGGGCAGAAGCTCACTAGGTTTGTTGGCCAAAGCAGAGCAAGAACATTCATCCCAGGATGGAGTAGAAGACCATTTTCCTGTTTTTTACTAATATGCAGTGTGCACTGGTTAGGAAGTCCTCTTGGCCAGACTGGACTGGGGGTGTATGTGGGCTGTTAGGAGAAGCTAGTTCTGAAAGGGAAGTTTCTCATTCACTGACTTCTTGCCACACAGACAAGTTTGCTCAGGTTAGCTGTCAGTACGTAGCCAGTGGCAGTGGTTTCTCTGTTTCCTTTTACCTCAATCTTCCATGCTCTTATTCTCACCCAGACTGTGAAAACATACAATAAGCATGCTGGTTCTGGTCACACCAGTGAGCTATTTTCCCTAACAGGCCTTTCTCCTATATCAACCACAGAAATGTAGACAGTTTCTCAACCTCACCAAAGCTCTTGTCTCCCCATGGTACAAAGGCCCCAGGTGTGTGTGTGTGTGTGAGTGGGTGAATGGGTGAGAGATGGGGAATAGGAGGCCCCTTGCCCATCTCTGGTCAATTCATATGTTAAAAAAACTATGTATCCATAAGGATGTTCCAAGCAGATTGATTTGTGGGAGTTCTAAACTGGAAATAACTCAAATGTACACCAACTAAGGAAATATACCACATCCTAAATGGAATGTTGGTTGGCACTGAAAAAAGGAGCACGGTATTGCTATATGTAACCACACCAGTGTTTCTCAGGATAGGAATGCCCCCCACTAGGTGGCTCTCTGTGAACTACAGGCCACAGGCCTTTTCTTCCTAGGTGACCACAGTGAGCTCAGGACAATGCAGGGCATGTGGAAATCAGAAGAGGAGACAGAGAACATAGAGAACTGAGATATGGTACTAGCAAGTTAGTTCTCAGATCAGCCCTTGATTTAGGCAGATTTTCCTGGCAGGCACGGCAAGAGCATAATCCCCAAGATGATGCTCCACTCCTGGCCACCCTGGCTCCAGGGATGTATCTCTGTGTAGTGTGGTGTACTTCTCATAGGAGCTCATGTTCCTAGCTTCCCTTTCAGCTGGGGTCAACCATGAGGTCCAGACTTTGAAAAGCAGCTGTGTCCACAGTGGACCTGGGCCTGGGAACTGATGGGACCCCGGGAAAACAAGTGGTGTGGGGTAGCCAGGGTAGGGACAGTGGAGACATCGTGTGTGGTGTGGAAGTGGCATATGACGTTGTCTAGGGCTACTGGTAACCTGGAACAAGAGAAGGTTTGTAGTGGTCCATTTGCTTAGTGTCTCTGACAGCAGGCTCAGCCCCAGGCTCAGGCCATGCTCTTCACCGCACTGTTTCAACATGGAAACACGTGGCTGCAGGACACGTTGATGGGTCAGATGCCAAAGACAGAAGCTCCTGGGTTAAACTTCCAGGAGTAGGCAAAGTGGCCACCACCACTCCCTGGATGTGTGTGCCCAGGACCGCTGTGGAGGCGGTAGCCAGAGACCAGGCTGCATATGGCACAGAGACCCATGTGGGAGGGGGTTGTGCCCCCATTAGCAGCGCCAGCCAGTGTGGGGTCCTCCAAGGAGCTCATGCAATTCCAGGAGGTATTTGGGTGGGCAGAGCTTTTCCTGAGAGACTCCTGCAGGACTGTGTGTGGCACACACACGTGGGTGTGATTTTGTGCACATTCATGCATGTGGGTGCCTGAGTGTGGGGTGGGCTAATGGTGCAGGAAGGAGAAATGGCCACTGTTCTTCCTGGAAGAACACTGGAAGCCAGAAGCAGACTCAGTCATCATGGGCAAGGACACTTTCTGACTCTGCAGGCCCCAGAACAGGCTGGCATGGAGCAGACCTGGGCAGTGCTCTGTCTGAGGGGAGGTGGGGGGAGACCAGGTAGGCCCAGGCCCGCCCACCTGAATCTTGCTGGGTCCAGTACAGAGCACTTGTAGTGATGTGAAGGTGTGCATCCCAGTTCATGCCCACTGGAACCTCGGAACAGGGCCTTATTTGGAAATAAGGTTTAGACAGCCCGAATGGCTAAGATGTAGTCACCTGGGGTAGGGTGGGCCCTAACTGCAGTGGCTGGTGTCCATCCTGGGGAAGAGGAGGCACAGAGCAAGGCCATGCGAAGACAGAGGCCATGATGAGAGCCCAGGCCCCAGAAGCTTATGGAGAGGCAGGGGTCACATTCTCCCCCACTGTCCTTGCAGGGAGCCTAGTTCTGCTGACACCTTCATTTTGGGCTGCTGACCTCCAGAACTGTGAGGAAATACCTATCTGAGTTTTGCTTATTTGCTATATGGGTACTGGAGACTGAGCTCAGAGTCTTTGTCCTGAGCTATCTCAGGCCTTTTTAAAATTTTTGAGACACTGTAATGCTAACTAAGTTGTCCAGGCTGGGCTGGAACTTGGGATCCTCCTGCCACAGGGATGGGATTGAGCCACAGATTTTGTGACATTTTGTTGTGGCAGCTGCAGGACCCTGATTTGTCCTTCGACCCCTTCCCCAGACAGTCTCTACACCTCATTGTTAGTGTAAGCTCTCTAGGTTTTACTCTCACAACTCCACAGAACTTAAAATCAAATGGAAAATTCTTGCTATTTTTCACAATGCCATGACCCCCACCTTTTTCTTTTAGAAGTATTTGATGTTCATTGTCAGTATTTTAACATCTGCAAACATTTTAACAAGATTAGGGCTTGGCTGGAGTGGCAAGGACAACGCATGTGCACTTCTTGCCTCTGTCTCACTCCTGGGAGTGCAGAGCCAGACGTAGGCCCTCATTATCTCCGGCTCCATTTCCCTGCATCCTCCCCAGGGTCTCTTTCATTTCTTCTTCTCCTCCTCCTCCTCTCTAGGCTTCTGAACCTAGTTTACATTAGATTCTTGCTGAAGGTGGTGAGGAACCTAGGGAAGAACCCATTAAAATTCAGACATTTTGCCTGCACAATTCTAAACACCTGGACCTTGGGAAGCAGAGGAATCAGACTGATTTTCTAGTGTGTTTCCAGATGTTTCTTATCACGTGGGCTCCCCGCTCTTCTCCATCCTCTGGAAAATCCATTTTTCTGAAGGACGTGGGCTCTGCCAGCAGACGCAGCGAGCATCTCCTTCCTCTCCTGACTTTTGCTCAGATGTGGCTGAGCACATTTGCACAGAAGGGCCAGGAGCTGGCTATGCTTGGACCTTCTTCCCAGGATTGCCTGGGGTTGCCTAGCAATCTGACACCCTCCTGCTGCCCTGCAGACCCATGGCTGAGGTGGAGTTTTCCTATTTTTGAATTTGTGTTTTGGGGGGTACTGTTGTGCAGGCGCAGCCTGAGCTTGAAGACAAGGTGTGGGTGCAGCTCAGAAAAAGCAGATCTGAGAGGCTGGAGAGGTGGTACTGATCTCTGAGAGACTGTGGAACCTGTTCTGGGAGGCTCCTGGCTTGACTGGTCTCTGTTGTCAGAGTTGGACAGTGCCTCAGAAAGACACCCATCTCTGCACAGGATGGAGAGCAACTGATGCTGATATAGGCCACACACTTTCCTTTTCAGAATTTGGAAATTGAACCTAGGGCCTTCTCACTGAGCTACATCCCCAATCCTTTTTTTTTTTTTTTTGAGACAGGGTCTCGCTTTGTAGTTCAGGCTGGCTCTGAACTCACTATGTAGCCTAGGCAAGCTTCGAACTCAGCAATCCTCCTATCTCTGCCTCCTGAGTGCTGGGATTATAGGCGTGAGCCACCACGCCCGGCCCCAATCCTTTTTATGGTTTTCATTTTAAGATAGCATCTCAGTAACTGTCTAAGTTGTTCAAGCTGGGGTAAGACTTGTGATCCTCCTGCCTCAGCCTCCCAGAGTGCTACGTTTACAGATGTGTACCATCATGCCTGGCTCAGACTCAAATTAAATGAGCTACTGAGCCAAGAGGGTGCAGGTGACCTAGCAGATGCACTGCCTGCTCCCCTACATGGGAAGTGACCAGGGCAGTGCCCAAGGCAGGGTGCCACAACTGTAGGGCCTGTAAGCCCTCCACGGCCTGAGCCTCAGTATCTGTTTCTGTGATGTCAGAAGCCATGCAAAGTATCTTTGAAGTTGCTCCCAGCCACGATGACTTCTTTGACAGAGAAACCATAGGAGCAGATGACATCACTGAGGAGGAGGAGATGGAGGGCAAAAAGGAGGAGGAGGAGGAGGAGAAAGCGGCATAGCCAGGCCTGGTGCTTGAGCCTGGGGAAGCAGGGAAAGACAGATGGAGGCAGTATCAGGAGAGAGGAGCCACAGAGTGCCATGGAGGAGGCTGTGGGAAGGGTTCTAGAAGGAGCTGGTGCAGGACCACCTGCTGTGGATACTCAGAGCTCAGGTTGGCTGCTTGGTGATTGGGCTATTCCTGGTTCCCCACCCCCAACGTCACTGTTGGGAGACAGAGAGAGGAGGGTGGCTGGGGATTTGGGATGTCCTAAAAGGCAGGAGAAACCAAAGAGCACAGGCATATGGGAGGAGACCCGGAGGAGGGAGCAGGAAAACAGCAGATACAGTGGGGCAGGAAGGAAGCCTGACAAGCCAGGTGGTGGCCACTGGGTCCAGCTGTCTTCCTCTGCTGGGAGGAAGTGCAGGCAAGAAGGAGCAACTGACTTGGGGAGAGCGGCTAGGGCATGAAGCTACTGCCCCATGGCCAAGGAAGTGGAGTGTAGGGAGAGGAGTGTCTCTGCCCCATGCTGCCAGGTGACCAGGGCTCCTGCCTGGCAGCCTTGGCCTGTGACATCGTTGCTAAGGGGAGCTGGTTGGTGTCCTGGCCCCCAAGGGGTGCATGGTGATTCCACAGAGCCTAGAGGGACACACAAGAGCACTGGCAGAGTCTGTTGTTCATCTGCCACCCAGATTAGGTGGGTCCTGCCTGGGTGGGAGCCCACAGAACTAGTCTCCATAGTCCTCCAGTACCCAGACTTCAGCCCAGATGGAACACCCAAGTGTGTGAGGGTGTCAGCAAGGCTGTCCTGGGGGAGGGATACAAATGTGTGTGTGTGTGTGTCTGTTTCTGAGAGGGAGAGGGAGAAAGAGAAAGGGTCAAGGAAGTCTAGGCTGGATTAGGCAAATATAATTCACTGTTGGATTAAAAGATCAGAAGCCTGGCATTGTGGTAGATACTTGTAATGCCAGCACTCAGGGAGGCTGAGGCAGGCAGGTCCAAATTGAAGCACAGCCTAGGGAACTTAGTGATTTTAGCAAGCCCCTGTCTCAAAAACAAAAACAAAAAGGCCTAGGGAGGCAGCTCAGTGAGAAGGTCCCAGGTTTAATCCCCAGCACTGCAAAAGCAAAATAAAATAAGACAAAAATAAATGAAATAAAATAAAATTACACCAACTGAGGCAACCTGGTACCAAGTGTAACTTAACACTGCAGTAGCTTGTGATACTGTTGCCTGTGGCCCAGCATTGAAAGCTGGTGATGGGTAAAAAGCCCCCATATGTCTTGTTCTCCTCAAACTTTTTATCCTATGTCTGTGCTGTCATCAAGATCTTTAGAGTGGACGTACTGGCAATTGAGAGAGTCCTTTCTGCAAAAGGTGCCTTTGGGCTGCTATTCTTAGAGGGAGAGGCCTAAGAGGAGGCAGAGGGACAAGTATTGGTCTCCACTTGCCCGGCAATTTTCAAGAGCCCCTTTTAGGGAGTAAGCAGAGTGTGAGGGATCCTAGGGAAAGGGGACCCCAGCTGGGCCATCAGGCTGAATAGTGGCAAGTAGCTGATCTGCTCTTGTTTCACAGCTCATAGTGACCTCCTTCCCATTTCTAAGTGTAGGTCAGGGTAGGTTTTGTCTGAGGCTGAAATGAGTGTTCAGCTTGGACCAGTTGTGCAGCACAGAGAGAAGACTGGGAGCTCTGCTCAGCCTGACCTGAGTACAGAGAAGAAGCTAGCCAGGTTCACATGACATCAGAGGCATTTCAGTGATGTCAGCCCTCGGTGTGTCTGTGCACTGGAAGTTGGCTGTGTGGGTCCCCTGCTTTCATTAGGATGATGGCTTCTTGCTTAGTGCGGCATTGCCATCCTACCATCCCTTCGCTCTGTCCTGTACACCTGTCTCTCTGTCCCTCTTATTTGCTTGGTGGAGCCACTGTTTTATCTTTCTCTTGTCACCCTCTTTCATGTTCTCCTTTGTTTTGTTGGAGCACATCCTGCAGTAGCTGGAAGCTAGCACCCAGGAAATAATGTTTTTGACACTTTGCCTGTATCAGTGACTTCATTTTAATTCACATTTTATTGCCATTTTGGTTAAGTGAAAGATTCTAGGCCAGAAATCAGTTTGTTGGGATTTCAGAGTCATGCTCTGTTGTTGGTTAGCTTGCCCTGCTGCTGCTGTTGAAAATTCAGGAGTTATCTCTTACCTCAGCTCTTTTTCATAGTGCTTGGAAACCTGAAGGAACTTTCTCTGTTTTCTATAATAATATGTCTTGATGTGGGTCAATTTCCATCCATTGTATATAGAATTTAAAAACTCATTCTCATTTCTGGGAACATTTCTTGAATTAAATAATTTGTGATTCTCATTCATTCATTCTCTTTCTCTCTTCCTCCTTCCTCCCCTTCTCTCTCTCCCTCCCTCTGGAGCATTTCTTTGTGTAGTTTGAATGTCGCATCTAATTTTTCCTTTTTTCTTTCCTCTTTGTCTTTTTGCTGTGCCTTCTGGGACATTCACTTACTTTTATCTTCCAACCAGTCTGTTGAGGTTTTTTTCAACTCTCATGTTTTAATTTCACAGCCCTTTTTGTTCTCTAAATGTTCTCCTTAAAATAGCATCCTGCTCTTGGTTCTAGGATGCAATATCTCCTCTGATCTCTTCAAGGATATTAAATATGGCTATTTCTGATATTTTTTCCTCCTTGCCTAAATCTGTTTCTTCAAAGCTTTCCCACCCACCTGCCCCCACCTTGATGATACTTTGTTGGATTTTCTCTTAAGGGTTGTCTGCTTGTGGCCAGGGTGGAGCTCCCCTCTGGAGAGACTGAGTGGGGATTGGCTGAGGGATGGCAAAGCTGTGCTGTTAAGTCCTCTTGGTCAGTACCAAGAGGGAGAAGTTCATGTTTTTGCCAGGTTGCCCATCTCCTTGCTTTGACACCCCAGAGAATGCTGGCAGGGCCATCTAGTTCTCTCCAGGGTTCTGTGCCCCCTGCACAGTACCCAGACTGCTGGGTCTGAGGCTTCAAGGGCTTTGCTTGTCACCTACATGGGCTGCAGCTGCCTACCTCAGCTTTGTTGTAGCCTTTTCTTCTGCTCTCTAGTACCTGGGGATTTTTACCTTAAAAAATAATATATTTTTGTAGTTGCATTGAGGTTTCCAAGGAGAGCAAAGTGTCTGTGTGCTCAGTTGTCAGCCTGAGCAAACCTCCCTTTGTTTCTCTTCTAAACATTACTGCAAAGGATAGTTCTCAGTTCTGCCCCACACACTTGCATCTTTAAAAATAGTTTCCGAATTAGAGGTTTTAAAAATTCTTGGAGGTGGTACCCCTCCATAGGAAAGCTCCTTGGCTGGGCCCAGCATGAGGATGCACAAACCAGCCCTGTCACCCTTCTCTGGGAAGACCCCTGGGTATGAAGAGCCAGTGTCCTGGGGCCTGTCCCCAAGGGACACCCGGGTGGGCAGGTGCTTCAGCTGTTTTGCTTGCTGCACGTGCCAGTTTCGATTCCCGTCTGGCTGTCTGCACCGGCTGACTCTATACTCAGCTCTGGGATCTGATAGATGGAGTTTGGTGCTGTTTCCCAGAATGGCCTGAGGAGTGACGTTGGGGGCTTGTAAGTAACAGTTCTCTGCTCTTGCATCTGCTCACAGGGGTGCCAGGTACAAGTGCCCTGCTCCCACCTAGCACGTGCAGCTGTGTGGATAGCTGGAGACCTCACTTTTTGGGAGACTTCTGGGAAGAAGTTCTGGAGAAAAGGGAGACCTGGACAGAGAGAAAGGACCCACACACAGGAAGAGCATGGATGAGGGGCACGGGGCCACTGCAGCACAGAGAGGCTGAGGCAGATAGGTGAGTGATGGGGTGTGGGTGGGCCCAGCCACCAGTCACAGGCTGCAAAAGCCTGGGCCATCAGATAGCAGAGGACAGAGAACCAATTAGGTCTTTTGAGTAGGGATGTGCCATTTTCAATCTGGGGCTGGGGAAAGTTCACTCAAGCAAGCAGCTGCCTCCCTTAAAGATGAGGCATTTATCTGGTGTTTAGCTGCAGGGCCGAGAGGCTGATTTGGAATTGTAAAGCATGATTCCCACCGGCCACGACAGATCAATGGCCCAGATCGGCCGAAGGGCAAGAATTAAAAGCACTAAGCTCATGAGTGGGCAGCAGCCACTTTTCTTGGCTCTGTCTCTCCTTACTCTGTAGGGAAGGTAGCCAGTGGCCCAGGCCTCAGCACACCACCATACGCCCTTCCTCTTACAGCACCCCCCCAACCCCAGATTCTCTTTCTGCCTTACACCATAAAGAATATGGTGAGGCTCAAAGAGGCATCAGATTGTTCCAGAAGCAACATCCAGGAGTCAAGGCTTCCAGGAGTCAGGTTTTTTATTTATTTATTTTATTTATTTGTTTTGGGAAAGATCCTGGGGGATGCTGTCCAGTTCCCCTAACTGGGTCCAGCCCTATCATCTCTAGTTTTAGAGCAGTGGGACATGCAGGCCTCTTGTCTATCCACTGCTCTTTCTGGGTCTCATCCTGGGAGCCCAGAGGATCTGGGCTACTTCCCAGTCACTGCTCCTCCCAAGTCTAGAGACTGCAGAGCAGGACCCTTCCCTCTGGTCTGGGACAGGATGTCCCTGCTCTCCTGAGCGGACCTAGGGGGAAGTGTTGACAGTGGTCGGGTTGACCGATCTGGACAGGCACTGTGGCTGGGTCTTGGAGTGGGTCTTGTCAGTCCATTCAGAAGGCCCAGAAGACACAATTAGAGGCCTGTGGGTGGGAGAGGCCTGTGGATATGAAAGAGGAAGCTAGGAAGTGCAGCTGGGGTGGGGTCATCCATCCTCCTGGCTCTGTGACCAAGTCCCTTTATGGGGGACCTCGGGCAGGTCCCAGAGATAGAGGTCAGGGCATGTGTGGGGTACTGTTAAGGGCTGCCTGGGAGCCCGGCAGGGAGGAGAGACAGGGCTCTGGGCGGTGCCTGAGAGGACCAGGGCAGCCCTGGCTCTGGGGTGCCGTGTATGTTGCTCTCACTTTATGCCCCCTGCTCCCTCCTCCCGGGGACTGCCAGCAGCCAGAGTGCGTCCCCACGCAGCCCGCCCGCCCTCCCCCCACTCCGATCTTGCCCCCGCCCCCGCCGGAGCCCCCTCCTTCCTTCAGCAGGCGCCGCGCGCTGCGCCCCGCTCCGCCCGAGCCGCCGCGTGCTGCTGCCGCCTTCTCGCTCCAGCCGAGCCAGCCAGAGGAACTAGAGAGAGCGAGAGAGCGAGGGGGGAGCGCGAGAGAGAAGAGAGGAGGAGCGGAAAGGAGAGGAGCGGAGAGAGAGGATCGGAGAGGAGAGGCGGTGGCAGCGCGGAGCCTCCCAGGACAGCGGCGCGGCGCGGCCCCCCGGCAGCTCGCGTGGTCGTTGGAGACGCCGCGGCCGCCGCCCCAGCCCGGCCTCGCACGCCCGTCGTCGCCGGCTCGCCCGTGCGGCCGGGATGAAGCCGGGGCATGGCCGCCGGGGCTCCGTCACCTGCCGTGGGGAACGCTGAGCCCGTGAGTAGCTCGACTCAGTCGCGCGCCTCGCCCTGCGGCGGTCATCACCATCGCGACGCGGGCTGGGGGTGGGAGCACAGCCCGGGGAGGGGCGCCCGGGACCCGCAGCGGGAGGCGGGGCTGCGGAGGCGCCCGGGACCCGACCACGCAGACCCGAGGTCGCGCTGGGAGGGGTGGTGCCCTTGGGGTCAGAGGTCCCCGCGCGGGGTCCAGGTTTCTCGGTTTCCTCCAAGGCTGGGGTTAAGGCGCGTGTGCCTGCAGGGGACCAAGAGGCGATTTTGTGAATGGGAAGGCCCGGGGTCGCGCTCTATGGAGACGCCGGGGGAGTCCCACGCGCTGCGTGATCGTGTCGGCAGCGGCGGCGGCACAATGCCCGGCTCAGGGAACTCCCCGGCGGGGGAGGCCAAGGCGCACGGAGATCCCGGCCTGCGAGTCGTGTCCGGGGAGTCCTGACGGGGTCCTCCTTTAGGAGAGTCGCGGGGAAGGTGGATGATCCCAGGAGCTGTGGGAAGAGATGGGCTTCCAGGTCCCCAAAGGGCTCTGGCGCCTTGGAGTGCGCGGGGGCAGAGCAGTGGGGCGGCTTGCGCTGGGCTCTCCAGGGGGTGGCGGCAGCGGTGGCGGGGGCGCTCCCGGCCCAGGAGTCTTGAGAGTGGCTCCGGCGCGCGTCCGGGTTGCCTTCCAGAGCCTCTGCCGCCACGCGTGCCGGTGCAGCTCGGCTGGGCAATCACGCCAGGGCGCCTGGCACACCTCTGGCCCAAACTTTTTGCCTTTGAAAGCATCGGGGCTGCTTGCCCTCGGGACAGCTGTCTCCTGCAGTGTCTCGGGGCACGCCAGGCAGCAGTGGATTGGCGGCTGTGGATCGCAGCTACACTCCTTAATCGCGGCGCGGAGCTTCCCTCGCGCACTGCCCCGCAGTGCCCGGCTGACCGGGCCCGCACCCGCGGCGACCAGCGTCCTGAGCAGCCCAGGGATCCATGGTCTCACGTGGAGTGGGGGTGGGACATTCCCATAGTCCGCTGGCAGGGCTAGGGGCCCAGAGAGGAGGGTCGAAACTCCTAGAAGACCGAGCTGTCCCCTTCTGCTCCTGCTTTCGGGAGGGACTCTCATTTAATGGTCACTTTTAAAAGGACTCTCCTGATCCACCCGTGGCGCGAGACACCGGTGGTGCAGGCCGAGGGATGGGGCGGAGGGATCCGTCCCCGGGAGAGTCCCCTCCTCCCGCAGCTGGAGATGAAGTCGCTTCTCTCGGCGCGCCGGGTCGTTAATTTCCTGCCTCTAACGCTGCCTTGGCTGGGGACGCCCTAGGCGCGCACCCAGGAGCCCAGGGCACTTAGCACCGAGCAGGTACCGGGCTAATGGAGTGGGGTCTCCTGTAATGAGGTCTTTTAGCAAGAAGCAGGTTTTGCTTTTAGTAGGCTGCAAAAATGATGAAAAAAAAGTATAAACATTGCGGCAGAGCGTGCTTATTAAGTGTGAATCGCGGACTCGGGGAGGATGTCTTAATTAGGCTGCGTTGTTAACGGGAATAATACACTAATTAAAACCAGACCCTGCAGGTGAGCGAAAATTGTGAAGGGAGAGGGGAGAAAGTTGTAGAGAAGGCACGGGTTGATGAGAGCTGGAGCCAGCGGCCCTGAAGGCCGCTGGGCCCTGTGGGTAGGGGTGGGGGCGGGAGTAGGCCTTGGGGGCGAGGAGCGCCTTCTTAGGGCTGGCCACCTCCACCCCCGTCCCCTGCTGGCCAGGAGCTCCTTCGGCGGTGTGTGAGGGAAAACGGAGGCTGCCACCCCCGCCCTTCCCGGGAGACTGGAGGCCTCCCTGCGTGGGCACCAGACTCACCATGCACTCCTGGAAGCAATGGTTAACCCCTCATTTCCCAGCTGGGAGATTCCGGGAATGCTGGACTGCCCCGGGGGGGGGCAGTTCAGGGGGGTAAGGTGGGGAATCCCAAAGACGTTAAGGAACAGAAGCGAAAAGGCTGAGGCAGGGAGCTGCGTGCTAGAAGGGGTTGCCAGTGGCCTGTGGGCTGTTTGTGCTGGAGCTGCCAGGGTTTCTAAGAACACCCCCTCCCACCCCCATAGACGATTGCTCTGGTCCACCTTCTCCAGGGCCCTGCAGTAGGGAAAGACCTGCATCCATCCGCGACCTCGGTGGCCCCAGCATAGGCCCAGAGTTCAGGAAAGTCCCTTTAGGCTCTGCCGCATCCCTGCTCCGCTCTTGGTGCTAATGCTATGTCCAATGACCTAGGACAGAGCCGCAGCAGGGCGGATATTCACCGCCCTTGTGGAGGCTTGGCTGGAAGAAGATGACCCTGCCATGTGGCGCGCAGCCGGCCAGCACCAAGGACAGGGCCAGGGGCGCGCCACAGACCTAAGACCTTGCCCAGGTCCGGGAAGGGGAGGGCTCTCCAGGTGCATCAGGAGCCAGGCAGCCCAGGGCCAGCAAAGAGGTAATTACTGCGAGGAGGTATCTGGATCCACGGAGGGAGAGGCCTTCCGTCCTGCTCCTGCCACTTCTCAACCCTGATTCAGGCAAAACGGAGAGAGAAATGGAGCTTCTGGTGTCTAGGGATGAACTGAGCATGGGAATGGTTGTAAAACATGCCATCCTCAGTTCTAATCTTGACCTTGGCGGTGCCGTGCAGCCTGGTGTTGCCTGTCCCTGCAGCCCTCTTTGCTTTCCCTCCCGCCTGCCCAAGGCCACTCTGACTGTGGAAGCTGCAGGTACTGAGCTCCTAAGCACAGGGTCCTGTTGATTAACCCTCGTCCCTGCCCCGTTACAGAGCATTGGGAGTCATGCTTGTGGGGTTAGGAGGGGCAGCATGCACGGTGGTGCTCCCATCCCACGGGGGGCAGGAGGGGAGGAGAACATGACCGTGGGCACAGAACGACCATGCTGCATGAAATTGAAATGTATCTTGGTGGCGGTGGCGTGGGGCTCACCTCCTCCAGCCCATCCGCGAGCCTGCAGTCTTTGGTCGGTTGTCTGTCTGTTTATTTATTTCCTCACTCCTGCTCAATACTCCGTTATAAAGACAAATGGAACCTGACACACAGCTGACATGTGGTGAGGAATTTTTATTTTTAAACAAGTGAAGGGAAAACTTTACCCCCTGTACGCAGCTGCTTTTCCCAGGGAGCCTGCCTCCCTCTGGTCCTCACCAGCAGCAGGCCACGCCTCTGGCTGGCCTGAGTGGGTTGTGTCCACCTTGCACCTACATCTCTCTGATTAGCTGCAGTTCCTCCACTTATTCTTTTATATTTTCACAGCCTCATGAAACATTCAGGGGCTGAAACATCTTATTTTCTGCTGCCTGTCTGAAGTTGGTTGCTCTTAGAGCCATTGAGTTTCTTTTTTATTTATGATATTCTGGCTTCACCTCTCTCTCTCTTAGTGTCTCTTTCCCCTTTTCTTCTGTGTCCTCTGGGTGATGTAGATATTTGTGTGATTTCTCCTTGTTGTACCTGCGGACTTAAGGACTGCCCTTGATTACCAGTTGGCAGTTCCCCTTCAGTTGGGCCTGGTCTATGTGGAGAACCTACAGACAGAGGACGAATATCCTTCCTTGAAGCTGAGCTCGGTATGGTAGTGCACACCTGTAAGGCCAGCACTTTGGGAGGCTGAGGCATGAAGACTGCAAATTTGAATCCAACCTGGGCTACTTAGTGAGATCCTGTCTTAGAATAAGAAAATCAAAGTCCTGGGGATGTAGCTCAATGCAAAGATCCTGCATTCAATTCCCAGAACTGAAAAAAAAAAAAAAGTTTTAACCTTAAACAAAAACAAAATTGCCAGGGATTTAGCTTGTTGGTTCCAGCGTCTGTCTTGCAAGTTCAATCCTGGGTACCAGAAACACAACAAACAAACAAAAAACCTGACAAAAATAAAAGCCCTAAAAGCCTCATGGCCTATACTGATATGGCTGACACGCCTTTTCTGTGCAGGCACTTAGTAAATTAGTGTAGTATCACAGTTTCTCCAGCACTTAAGCTGACACCAAAACATGACTTAAAAGGTGACTTGGGATAATAAAGAGTATAAAATCTGTTACTTTATTTGAAAGTGTTTTGTCTGGCAGCCCAGGGCCAGCTCACAGACTAGAAATTGCATTTTTCGAAGTGCTATGTGAGTCTGGATGGAAGAGGCAGGACTGAGTACCCCTCAGGTGGGAGGGCACCCCTCAGGTCTCTATGAGGGTGCAGGCAGGTGCTCATGGCCTGGCAAACGACTGTGGGCCTTCGCATAGACTTAGGGGTCTGGAGAATGTACTACTGCCTTGTGGAATGGGACACTTGTGGCCACCGAGGTTAGAGGGCAAGAAGTAAATGTCTCAGTCCTCCAGCAGCAGATAGGGTCCTGACTGGGCCTTGACCTTTGCCCTCTATGTGTAACACAGGGGCCTTTGCCATCTGTTTCATCTCAGCTGTCACCCCATTCTCTACCTCTCAGCAGGTAAGCTCTGAGGCCCTCCTTGCCCTCCTCCTTCCTCTTACCACTGCACCCAGCCAACACTTTTTTTTTTTTTGAGACAGGGTCTTGCTTTGTAGTTCAGGCTGGTCTTGAGCTCACCATGTAGCTCAGGCAAGCCTTGAACTTACTAATCCTCCTGCCTCTGCCTCCTGAGTGCTGGGATGATAGGTGTGAGCCACCACACCCAGCATTGTGGTATGTGGTACTGGTTGCTGGTGGGCATGAGTCACCATGCCCAGTATTGTTATATGTGGTTACCGGGATCGAACCAGGGACCTTGAGTTTGCTAGGCAGGTGCTGGAACCACGAGCTAAATCTCCAGCCTCAGCCAGCACTTTTTGCATGAAACACTGGCAATGGAAGCCTCATTGTCAGAGTCAGAGAGGAAGCAGCCAACCCAGAAGATGATGGGTCTGCTGTGGAGGGGCCCACAGGGCAAACTGTGGAGTCAAGAGCAAAACAAGAGGTAATGTCTGAGCTCATCTCCACTCCTGTGGAGTTGGGCTAGCTCCTGCTACCGATCCTGCCCAGAGGGGGCTGTGACTTCTTGTGTTGCCTCAGTCCTGGGTCCCCAGAGCAATGGTTTTCTTGAGGACCAAGAGCAGAGAGGTCCAAATGATTGCAGGTTTTCCTTTAAGGTTCACTTATTAAGGGCTGAAACATATTCCCAGAAGGGAAGGAAAGAGGGGGAAGGTATATATTTTTAGCAGAACTTTACCCACTTATCACTTTGCTTGGAGGCGGTGCCAGAGGGTTCTTCCATGATTCCAGGACAGCTGCAGGTGCCTGGCCACCTCCTCCCTCCCTGCTGCTGTGCAGGGCTTCACACACCCTTAACCCTAATCTTAACCCAGGATGCTGGCGTCCTGCTCAGGGGCTCAGTCACCCTTATGGGAGTGTGGGGTGGTGCCTAGGAGCCTGAGGAGGAGGCTGATAGTCAAGTTGGTCTGTTTTAGCCCTTTTAGAAACCAGTCCTGTCTCAGATGCTGAAACTGCCTGGGCCCAGACACCTGCTCCCACCAGACCTTGCATGGTTTCAAGTCCTGTTGTGTGTGTGGGGGGTGTTTGAGAACATAGCCTGTACCTCATGTACCAGAGGAGAATCTTGTGTGCCTTTATTTCTCCAGTGTGTCTTGGCTTGCTTCAAAGTTGCTTTCCAGCAAAACAAATAAGCAAATGAAAAGCTATGTAGGCCCCTAAAATCAAATTCTTTTTTATTTTTTTGCTTTTGAGACAGGGTCTCGCTTTGTAGTTCAGGCTGGCCCTGAGCTCACTATGGTGCTCAGGCAAGCCGCCATGAACTCAGCAATCCTCCTGTCTCTGCCTCCCGAGTGCTGGGATTACAGGCGTGAGCCACCACGTCCGGCATTGTGGTATGCGGTGTTGATTGTTGGTGGGAGTGTCTCCACGCCCAGCATTATATGTGGTTACCGGGGATCAAACTCAGGACCTTGCGCTTGCGAGGCAGGCGCCAGAACCACTGAGCTAACCCTCCGGCCCTAATATCAAATTCTTACCTGTAGGGCTACTGATACAGCTGTGAAAGCTGTGCACTGCACAAGCCTGGACATAGTTACATTTCTAGCTGTGAAGAGACAGAATGCCAAGGGCTGCAGTCCCGTGTCCCAGTGTTTTCTCATCTGTGCCACTAAATGAGGTGGAGGAATGAAGATGTAGGCTCTCCAAAGGCTAAGTGCCTCTCCTGCTCCTCCCCTTGAAATTCCCCAGACAAATGGTGGTTCCTGGGCTGGGCCTTATGTGGAAGGAGAGTTTTCTTTTAGGCAAAGATAATGAGAACACAGAGAAGCAGGCTGTTCTTGGCACTGAAGGCTTTTTATATAAAACTGTCTGTTGGAGCCAAAAGGCATAAAGTGTACTTGTATTAAAAGGGTGGATCCCACTTGGAAAAAGGTTTAAAGAGGTGTACACACCTAGGCACATTTATAAGTACAGCTTCAGTAGTTCAGAATCCTTACTGAATGTAAACGAGATGTTTTTCTAATGGTCTGCATAGGAAATCACCAGTTTTTCTGAGCTTCTTCCTGAGGGTTGGGTGCAGGCGAGGCACATGGGAGCTGCTGGGCACCGTGGAATCAAAACATCTGATGCTGATGACTGATTCCCCGCCCACATGTTTCAGTCCCTGTCCTCATACCAGGACAGAGCATCTGGCCCCGCGGTGTCAGGAGGAGGGGTTTATTTGGGCTCATGTTTTTATTCCCTGCTCAGCTGGCTCCAAGGCAGGACGTTGGCAGAGGGGCACGGGAGAGGAAAGGTGCTCACATCATGGCAGGCAGGAAGAGTAGAGTTTATGTACACATTTCTTCTGAACAAGCTTCTGAATGAGCCTGAGCATTAATTACCTTTCATGAGGCTTCTGGACCCTGCCTGTTAGCACCATGCATAAATAAGACCAGACTCCGGGGAGTGGCAGGCTTGCCTGTGACATGTGGGGGGAGGGGACACAGACCTCCCAACTTTGTGTCTGAAGGCAGGTGCTGAGAGCTCCATTTGCTCAGCTGGGAGGCAGAGACTGTCATAAGCATAGGCAGCTGTGCTATATGTCTATGGCCAGGTGCCTGGTGTGGTGGGGATGGCGACCCTTCCCGGGTGCAGCAGCCTGTTAGAAGCGTGAGGTGAGAGTCAGGCCTGAGAACCCTCATTAACTGTTTAATCTGCAAGCAGATGATGTCATTTAAAAATGGCTCCAGGCTAGGTTGGTGGGCCAGGGTGGGGACCACTGCATTTTCCTGAAGGCAAGAAGGAGACTAGAGGGGACCTCATGAACTTGGGGGCCTGGATGGTCTCCAAGGAGGAGCTCAGCCTCTCCTGCTTTCAGAACCATCCTGTGGCCAAGCAGGAAGGTGTAGAGTCTTGACTTTCAGGCTGTGGGTTCATAGGTCACCCAGCCAGGATATGCAAGGGATGGTGGGGCTCCGTTGTGTGGCATGTCCCTTACAGGGGACATGGTCTTGGGTTATGAGCAGTGGGCCAGGTTAGTGCCAGCTGATTTCCAATGTGGAGGGGAGGAAGAATCATGAGCCTCTTCCTCCTACCCTTCCAGACTCCTCTGTGCCTGTGGATTGCAGCCCTGGCCCTTCACACTCAGGCTAAGCAGCTCCATCCCATGCCACCTTTTGCTTGGAGATGCTTTTGGGTCTTAGGACTCAGGGCACAAAAATCCAAGGCACCACTTTGCAAGGCCCATTAGGAACAAGCAGAAAGCCTGCACTGCTTCTCTGGAATATGGACTCTCCCTTATTGACGTGAGGCCATTAAGTGTGGCTCTGGGGTCTAATGCAGGGACAGGTGAAGGGGAGCCCAGACCCAGGGACTCCTGCTCAGGCTCCTGAATTCTGCGGGTGGGCACAGAATCCCCACCCTTCCAGACTGCCTTTCCTTAAGCAGCAAGTAGTGGGACTGGCAGTGCTTGCTGTGGGCCTCAGAGCGGTGCTCTGCAAGGGTACATTAGTCAAGTATTTTGGAGTCTTAGCAGAACAGAGAGAGCTGGAGAAACTTAAGGTGAGAATTATTGTTGCCAGTGGTATAATGTTGTAATCAACACTCCCAGACAACCAGCATTATAGTGAGCTCTGTTGGGCAGGAGTCTGTTTGATATGCTGCTGCTTTGTGCCTTCAGCTGATGCCGAGAGGAAGAAGAGCAGCCTGTAACCCTTCTCCTGATCCATACCGCTCTGACTGTAGGGTTGGGGACAGTGTTCTGGGATGACAAAAGGCTGTCTTCCTGTGGGTACCCTTTGATTTCTCCCCAGCAGATCCCTTCCTAGGACAGTGAAGAAGAATGCACACAGAACTTGCATTCTTCTGCTCCTCCAGCAACTGTCAGCATCTGACTTTTTGCAAGTTTGCCCTTGCATTGGAAAATACATGTCTGGCTATTTTTGTGCATCAACAGTATTACAATAATTGGCATTTGCCTTCCTGACTTGTCTGTTCTTAAGCTACCAAAGGAATGTTGCCGAGGTATTTTCCCATCTTGAGCTCTCACTGTAAAAATAGGACTGTCTCCTTAGAGCAGACAAAACCAAATAACAGAATCAGCATTTGCATTTGCATGTTAAAGATGTGGCCACCTCCTCCTTCAGAAGTCTTTCTTTCCTTGTCAGAAGTCACCAGGGAGACTGACTTTAGGGGCACTGATTTCTTCCCCTTCCCAAATATGTTTTGCCCACATCCTAAGAAGAAAACTCACAAGACTGGTCCTGGAAAATTTCAGTTCCCAAGGATAATTTTTCAGAAAGTAATGAGCACTGGCAAATGAAGGCTATAAAGGAAGTCTTTAGGTAATAATCGTAACTACAATGCCTGCCACTTGGAGATGCATCAATATAGCCTAACATTATAGAAAATAGCCAGTCTGCTGCAGGGAAGGCGGCCGGCCCAGAGGTGATGGCTGAGCCTCTGTGCTGCTGCTATAGTTGTGCAGGCCCAGCTAGGGCCACACTATTGGAAAAACATGGCCTGAGAGCAGTCCCTGTGCTGCAGTGGAGCCAGGGACGACCGAGAGGACTGGGAGGAGGATTATTGTCATCTCTTCCACTCCAGGGCTGTCTTGGAAGGTTGTTGGTGCATTTAGACATTAGTCCAGGGAACACAGGGCCCCAAGGTCTGGCTGCCTTGGAGGCGCCCAGAGGGTGAGCTTCACAGAACCCGACCCCAGAGAGGTGCCACCTTGGACGCTGTGCCCATGACTCAGGCTGCAGCAGCAGCGTCACTCTGCAGCATCTTGGGGTCTGAGCAGCAGGACACAGGCCACACACCTGATGTGCACGCTGCCTGATCTCTGCCTTATTCTGCTTCTCCTGCCACCCCTTCCTGTGGCTTTCCTACTGCCCCTTCAGAGCCAGCAGCAGTGGCAGGAGGGCAACAAGGGGCTGGCAGCCAGAGGTCAGGCAGCGTGGAGCTCCGCAGAGCCTGGAGGAAGGATTTACAGTCCCTGCCTGTCCTCCCTGCTTGGTGGACAATTGCGGCTGGGCAGGCTTGGAGGAGAGCTGTGTCATTAAGAGTCAGGACAGTCAGAATAAATCAGTCACCTTCACTTAGATGGCTGAGCCCAGCCTCGTTCCTGGGCCATTAAGGCAGGAATCCCCTTGGGTGTGGGTTAGAAGGTTCTGGAGTGGACTGTGCAAGGGTCTGACATACTCAGAGCGCTAGAGTCAGACCTCAGGTCTCCTCATAAATGGAGCTCATGCTGTGGGGAGTCGGGGCCCTTCTAGGTAGCAACCTCTGCAGGGCTTTTGTTCTCTTAGCATCTGGCTGTAATGAAGGCCACGGATCTGAATACTTAGGGGTTTGAAGCAAGCAGGTTGAGGGTGTGCATGATGTGGGTATATGTAGACAGGTGTGTATGCCTACGTGTATGTGTGCAGATATATGTACATGCCTCTTAGGTATATGAGTACATGTGTGAGTGTGCTCTTCCTGGCTCTGCATGTTCCCAGATGTACATAGGTGCATGCATGAGAGAGTGCTTATGTCACATGTGTGCCATGTGTATGTACACGTGTGTCATGGGTGTATTTTTGCTTTTTGGACCTGGAAAGTCTCCTCTATGTCCCTATGCCTGCCTATACCCTTCTGTCAGCCCACTGGGGAGCAAAGCCCTGTGGTCTTTCACCTTCATTTGTTCTGTGTATTATTCCAGCTCCTTGAAAACTCTGGCAGTTTCACTAAGAAACTTAGTTTGTATAGAAACCAGAAGCCTGCACTTTTTGGCCTCCCCCGGCTAGTAAGTGATGTGATCCCGTGTGGGAGATGTGTCATTCCTAGATGTGTCCTCCGTTTCCTGCTCCTCCACTTCCTTCAACACCTTGTCCACCTCTCTGTGGTGGTCCGGCTTCCACATCGGTGCCAGAGCCTCATCACATGAGGTGCCAGTCGTGGCATTGGCCCTTATTCAACCAGCCAGCATGCCAGCCTTTCATTAACTTGGATACTACAATTATGTGTGCCGAAGGCTGAAAGGGCCATTTAAGATTCTTCTCCCTTTAAAAATGATTCCTTTTTTCACAGCCATGTAGCCCAGCCTTTGCCACCGCAGCTGTGACACAGAGCAGTGCTGGCTACCAGGCGCTCACCTGAGCTCTCACTCTGATCTATAGGCAGCAAGTGCACTGCATGGGCTCAGGTAGGTGGCGGGACTGTGCCACCATTGTTCTGCCTGCAGGGGTTGCAGCTGCCCAGGTGGCCTGCAGTGGCAGTGCTAAGTGCCTGCTACTGCTCCTTTGCCATAGACAGAGAATGGTGTACATGTTTACGTGTGTATGAGTGTGTGAGCATACACACATCAGCACATGTGTGATTGCCCTTGGCAGTGAAAGCTGTGCTGTCCCCTGCACAGACCAGGGCTGGTGGCGATAGGTCATGGGCTGCCATCTGCCTCCACAGAGGCCTCCTTGGCCCTTTGAGACTTGGAGATTTCTGTGTGTGGGCATGTCATCTTCATGTACACATAGACCCTGTGTATGTTTGCATGTGTGCACATGTGCAGGCACATGCCAGCAGCCAGCCCTCTCCCCTTGATGGAAGCTTCGCGTGGGAACTTGCCCCCCCTGACGTACCAGGATTCCATGGGGTCTGGATTGAAGAATGGACACCCAAAAGTGGAGTTTTCTCACCTGCTTGGGCTCTTGGAGTTGGGGAGGAGACTGGGGAGGGATTACCCCAACTCTTGCAGGAATGCACCAGCTCAGTCCCTTGCAGGAATAGTGTGATCCCAAGACTTGTGGCTGTGATTAAGGCAAGATGCTGGCAAAGGCAGCTGGACATCTGGAGGTAGCCCTGGGTTGCCAGACCCATGGTGCCCTAATGTTCATCACTCAGGGATTTTGTTATTTTAAAGCAAAGGCAATGACCACCCAAGCATCGCATAACAATGCAAGAATTCGCAAACTGGTTGTTTGAAACTTCCCTGAAGTTGCCATGGTTACTTGCAAGGCATGCGCAGTGTCAGGGTCTCTGTGGTTCTAAGCAGAAGCTCTTGGAGTAGGAATTAAACCCCGCCAATGGTCCAGTCTCTTAAGGGTGCCGTCCGTCTGCAAGACCTGTGGTGCTGCAGCTTCCAGGAAGGAAGGAGCTGGAGATTGTGGGGATTTTCCAGATCCATGGAATGTGAGATTCTGATGTCGCGTTTCTGAGATACTGGAGACAGGGTTGGTCTCCCACGCTAAAATAATTATAGTCAGGAGAACAGAATACATTATTCTAAGTTAAGGTCCTTAACGACACAGAGGGTGCATGTGCGTGCAGTGTGGCTGTCTGTTGCCACTGGCTTCTTCCTTGAGTGCACTTTGGCTGTACCTGTGGGGGCATCCCTGGCCCCACTGTCCGGCCTCCAGCAGAGAGTACTTCCTGCTGTGCATGTTGTGTGTAGGTGATGCTACCTGATGGTGACTTTAGGAAGCATTGTGAATGAGGAACAGTGGGAAGAGCATGGGTTAGGAGGAATAAAGGAGGCAAGATCAGGGCCCTTCTAGATGGACTTCTTTCTACTCCTCATCTGTCTGTGGGGTTCTGGATGGAGCCTCAGAGTATCCACTGTGTGCCTTCACCCTGCACAGCTAGAAAGTCAGCCGGAAAGAGAAGAGGCCAGAGTATACCTGAGTGTCACCTCTAGGGATGGGGTCACGTCTTTCCCCAAGGGAAGAGTGGCTGGCTGTTTAAATGTTGGGGGTCTTGCAGCCCCACAGGCTCATGGAAGTATTTGCTCCCTTCTGACCTCCCAGCCCGTGTGGGACACATAGCAGGTGACAGTGGATCCAGGGAATAACCTCTGTACTTTCCAGCAAGCCAGGCAGCAAGTGCTGACTCTCATGTCAGCTTTTGGATAAATGGAGGAGCAGCAGTGTTAGGGCCAGTGCATTCCTGGGAAACAGTTGAGGCTGAATATGTGCAGCACAGGGCCCTTCCACATGTGCAGGGGCGTGAGGGATTCTGAGGCCAGGGTCCCCAGGAGTTCCTTCTTGAGCTTCCAAGGAGCAGCTTGGCTGGCTGAATGATGGCAGAGGCCCATGAAAGACCCTGTGTAGGGAGGGCACAGCTAGTCTGGGGTTATATATAGGGACAGGCATATGGACCACACATGACTATCCCCAGGGAGGACCTGCAAAGTTGTTCTACAGCACCCCACCACATCTTTCACACATTTTTCTGGGAGCTGTCATTGCACTGCTCAGGGAACCTGGAAAATGACACATGTGGGTAGGGTCTCTTGTCAACCAGCTAGTGGTTCTCAGGTGGAAAGTGTGGCTCAACTTTGCTGTCCCAAGTGCTCCTTACACATGGAATGTTCTCTGTCAATGTGTGTGGGGTTCTGAGGGGTGGGAGGGCCCTTGTGCGTGGGGCACTCTGTCCTGGCTGGCCCTTGGGAGCAGCTTGGGAGTTCGCGTGCTCTGAGGCTCCAGAAGTTCCATGGGAGCGTGTAGGAGGGGGTGCAGCCCCATGCCCTCCATTTCTGCAGCTCTTACTGCTGATCAGAAGCATGGGCCCTGGGGAGAGACCTGCCACAGGGACGTGGACCTGCTGAGCACTGGGAAAGCCACTGTGGTTTCTGGGCCAGAAGGGAAATGGACCTCAGTTCTGTCCATGGCATTGGCAAGAGCAAGGTGGTGCCCTGCGGGTTGTGCTGGGCTTGTTGTCCAGGCCTGCAGGCCTCCTTCCCCTGCCTTTGGCAGTGAACCTCAGTGTGGGTGCAGTTGTCCTGGGACCAGAGTTGGCTGCCAAATGGAGCGGAACACCTCCCTCCAGAGTTTCTCGAGCATGCAGGGCTTCACATGGCATAGCGGCCTGGTTGCTGCCCATCTGGCGAGCCTCTTCTCTGGTTGGCCCACTGCTCATGCACCCTCTGCAGTGCATGGTGGCTTTGGGGAAGGAAGGACAGTCTTTTCACAAGTGCAGTGGGTATGGAAGGGGATTTCCAACATGTTTACTTGGAGAAGAAGAATATTTACCAGCCAAGGTGTCTTAATATCCAGATAGTAGGGAGATGCATGCTGTCTCATCTTGTCTTCTCACTACTGAACTCGGCACACAGTAGGTGCTCAGAGTGCTGTTGCTGAGCCAGGGGGCTGTGTGCTGGGTGCTGTCAGGGGAAGGGTCCTGGGCTGGTGGAGCTGGGGACTGCTCAAGGGCTACATGGTGGTGCCAGTTTCTTTCTGGTAGAACAGTTGCTTGGCCTGGCCTAGGGGCTGGGGTCCCTCCATCCTATGTTGATGACTCTCCAGCAGGACCACCTGTCACCAGTCCTTAAAGGGTGGGATGGGAGGGTTGTCACTGGCACATGTTGGGATTTGACCTTTGCCAGGACTCCCAGGATAGCTCTAGACAACCATGTGTACCAATATGCTACAGCCAGTGTCCTCTCGGGGCACTCAGAAGGGTACACTCTCAGGCCTTTGTGTGTGGCCAGGGGAGTTAATGGGGGTAGAGCAGTGAATGGACAGCTGATGAGCCCAGGGCGGGCAGGTCATGCCTCCCCTCTGCTGTGGCCCAGAGAGGCTTCACAGCTATCTGCCTCTCCTGCGTGTCCATGCAAGGGGGCACCCTGCTCTTCGGAAAACTTCAAACTTGCCCTTTAGTGTCTATGGTGACTTACACTTTTTCAAACTTGGTGCTGGCCACGCTGCTGTCCCAGAGGAGCTGTTAAGTTCTCTAAGCACAGAGGAGCCAGAAGCTGAGGCACTGGCTTCTCATGGCCTGTGTTTTTCTTGCTCTGGGGACCTGGGGAGTCCTGGCTGACCCCACATGAGATCTCATCACAGGGATTGCAGAGGGGCTGCTTGGTGGGTGCCACAGAGCTGGGGTCAAGAATGGTGGCTGTTGGGCCGGAGATTTACCTCAGTGGTTCCGGCGCCTGTCTCGCAAGCGCAAGGTCCTGAGTTCGATCCCAGTAACCACATACAATGCTGGGCGTGGTGACTCACGCCCACCAGCATTCAATACCACATACCACAGTGCCGGGGCTGGTGGCTCATGCCTGTCATCCCAGCACTCGGGAGGCAGAGACAGGAGGATTGCTGAGTTTGCAGCGGCTTGCCTGGGCTACATAGTGAGCTCAGGGCCAGCCTGAACTACAAAGTGAGACCCTGTCTCCAAAAAAAAAAAGAATGGTGGCTGTTTATCCTTGTCTGTCCCTCTGTTCTGGAAGGTTTGGGAGGCAGAAGCTGTATCTTTGACTCCTTGTTTGTCTCTCTGGTCTCTTGGTATCCTCTCCTCAGCCGCGTTCAGAACCTTCTGGAAGGAAGGCCTCATTTCTAGGTTTACAGCTTCAACTCACACAAGTTCTGAGGAAAATTCTGGCATAGACTCCGCTTCTAGCTCTGAAATCTAGTGATCTTCCTGTTTCTACTGAGAAGCAGTGGTGGAGAGGAGGGGGCTCCTCTCCCCTCTCTGCACACAGTAGGTGCTTAATAAATGTTCAGGAGGGCTCCACCTTCCATCCTAAGAACACAGATGAAGCCAGTTTTTCCCCATCACACACTTCCTCCAGGTCCCCTTGAACTGTACCCCTACTCATGCAAGTGGAGGAGGGGTCAGGGGTCCCTGCGCTCAGGCCTGGGCTTTGCGCCTCCCCCACCTTGTTTGCTGTTCTGGAGCCTTCTGGAGCCTCCTCTCTCAATTTCCTCTCCTGGCCTCAGGGTTGGGTCTCTGTGGGGCACAGGCTCTGGGCCAGAGCTAGTGACCATCTGTCCAGGGTGGGACCTGTGCTGGTGCCAGGTGTGGCCTTGGGCTCTGTGCTCCCCCTGCCCTTGTCATTTAAAAATCAACACCCAGCAGAGGAAACTGACATTTGTAGGAGACATAGTCACATGCTGAAGCTATCCATAGCACTCAGGCCACGCTGATTCCCAGAAATTAGGTGATTTGGGAACTCCCTGGAATTAAGAGACAGTTCCTCTCTGGGTCTCCCCAGCCCTAGGCCCTCCCCAAATAGTCCCTTCTGCACTCCTGCCCGGCTTCCAGCCCAGGGGAGATTTCTGGCGATGTCAGGGCAGAGTGACCTGGTTCTGTACTAGAGGAAGCTTATTAGAATTAAGGCCTAACAACATTAAAAAAGCAATCTTTGCAAGATTGAGGCCACTGGGGAATTGCAGATTCTCAGCCAAGACCTCATTTAAGGATTGGAATAAAATTCGACACGCATGTGCGGATGTCCACATGTGTAGCACAGCTCATGAAACAATAGAGACTGAGAGTGAACAAAAGAGTGAGGGGAGTGAGACTCAGAAGCCCTGGAGTGGGTGTACAGTTCCTGTCCAGCTGATGTGGGGACTTCTGGGGGTGGCTGCCCACTGAGGAGGACATGTCTCCTTTCTGGCCCCCTCCCCACACTCATACCTCTCTCTGAAGCAGCTTCTCTGTCCCCCTGACCTGCAAGCACCTGCCATGGCTGCCCCTTGGCTGGGAGCAACCATCCTATGGGGGCATCTGACTCCTATCTGCCATTTCCAGCTTGGCCCTTTTCCTAGATGGAGTTGCTGTTGTGAACCAGGCTGTGGCTGGTGCCTCCCAGGGCAGGGGTGGGGTGTGGGGGGGCCCTTGCTCCCTGAGGGTGTAAGTCTAAGCTGCCATGTCATGGAGGAGGAACCTTGTGGAGGTAGGAGGCTGTACACGATTCCTGCTGTGGAGTTCCAGAGCCAAGCAGTCCTGCAGGAGGGAGGGGCTGGGGAAGGCATGCAGGATGGCCACTGCCTTCCTTACAGTCCTTGTGGCTGCCTCCTGGCTGTGGTCATGTCAGGCTCTACCTGGCATGCATGGGGGTGTGTGGTATGTGTGGCTTCAGAGCTGTTCTTCTGGCACCAGAATTGGTCATGGGAATGGTGTGTCGCCTCTCTGCAAGAATTCTACAGTGACACAGTAGTAGAGTAGTGGGGACAAATACTTTGTTGCAAGGTGAACAAAACCCCAGAGGAGGTGGGGTGACTCTAGTGGGGACACCCAACCATGCTTTGACCCCTGGCTCCATCTGTGTCCTTGGTGGACACATCTCAGTGGGTACTGGGAGCGCTGTGCGCTGGGGTTTCTCTTTGGTCTTCATTTGCAGAGGGTCCCTACCCACCCCCTCCTGCTCTTCTGCTGGGTCCCTTGCTGCTGGAGTGGGGAGTGACAGAGGACAGCTCTGCTCTTTGGGGGCTCATCCAGTGCAGCAGACACTTAAAGGACACCATCCCTGGCATTAAGAGCTGGGGTCCACAGCCAGGCTGCTTGTCCTGCCCATGTGGCTGGATGGGAGACAGCAGGCCAATTCTGATGAATCTGTTGCCATCTGGAGCCTCCACCTGAAGAGTTTCCTTGAAGGTTGGTTTAAGGGTTAGAGTTGGGTGTGCCCAGCCCCTGCTGACATCATTCCCTGCTGACATGGCCTTGTGGCTGTGAGAATGTCCCTGTCCAGGGCACCCGGGAGAAGCAAGGGGTCAGACCTACGCATGCTCTTCTTTCAGTCAAGCCACACTTCAGTGTGCTTGACCTCCCATACTGTTTCTTAGAGGAGTCATCTCCTTTCTGGCCTCTGACCATGTCCTGCCCCTGCAGGGCTCATCAGCAGAAGCCGTTTGTGCTTTGGGCCAATTAAAAAAATGAAAAACCCAAGGGGGTTGGGAAAGGAATAACAGTCCCAAACTTGGCAACAGACAGACTGCAATTTTTGGAAGCTTCTTTGTGTGAAGAGTAAGTTCCCAGCTCCACAGGAACATTCATTTGCCCTCTAAACATAGAACAATTACATGTGGTCCTTCTTGGTTTTGGTGGCTCCCAAGAAGGATCCCTAGAAGACCCCTTGCCAGGGTCTCTCCCTTTACCTTGGCACATGACCCCATGGAATGTCAATAAGCCAGTGTCTCAGGTCATTGCGGGGCTTGCATGGTGTGTTGTCTTGGTGTATCTCATTTCCCTTCTCAGGGTCCTTGTCCTGGGCATTAAAATCATCAGGGATGTGAAGGACTGGCAGGGCCTGTGTTGGGGAGCACCAGTACCCAGGAGGGGCAGGTTGGGGTGAAAAGGGTGTGAAATGACCAAGAAGCACTTCAAGCCTGGGTTCTCCCTGGCTGTCCATACCCTGGGGCCATTGCAAAGAGCAGAATGGAGGTGCCTCCCCAGTCTGTGCCCCCTGCTTTCTCACTGGAGCCGAGGGCTTAATTCCCAGATGCTGTCCAGCTCCATGAATCTTTCACTGTACTGCCTCTCCTGAAAGACTCCCATCTCCAATGCTGGGTCCACCATGGAGCTGACAGCCTCCCTAGGGGCTTGGACCTCCCAGGGCCAGGAGGACAGACAGGGAGGATGGATGGATGAAGCAGGACAGATCCATGAGGATGTTAAATGTCACAGCCTGTCCTGGGCACCTCTTGGGAGGCCCACAGGGGCTGGGCTGGGGTGGGGAGCCACCCATGTGGGTTGAATTGTGCCTACGTAGATGTGTTGAAGTCCTTACCCCTGAATTTAGAATATGACTTATTTGAGCTACATGTTAAACCAAAGCAACCAAGTTAAAATGAGGTTGTTAGTGGGGCCTGAATTATGACTGCTATCCTTATCAAAAGGGGATGTTGGGACCCAGAGACACACTAGGAAAGAAGACAAGGAGAAGGTGGCCATGGGACTGTGATGTGGACACAGCCCAGGACCAGCTGGGCTTTGCCAGTGGTGCCTGGAGCTGGAGGGAAGTCCAAGACAGCTTCTGCCTCCACTGTAGAAGGAGCTCCCTGGGGGAGTCAGCACCCTCCTCCCCCAGATACCCTGTCTCTGCACTGAGAGAGCCCACATTGCTGTGCAGAGGCCCTATCTGTGCTGGGAACATGACCCCCCAGCCTCTTCCCCCCTCCTGCCAAGCAGATCTAAACTCAAGTCAGGCCTTCCCAGGAGGATGGTCCTTAGGTGGGGTTCCATGGGGATCTGCTCTTTTCTTAGGAAATAAAGAGCAGTGGTGAGTGTGGGGGTGCCAGGCCATTGCAAATAGACCAGATAGTATTCAGCCTTCAGAATCCTCCCTTGTGGTCACTTCTAGCAGGCCATTGTCACCCAGGGGAGATGTGTCCCAAGGACCCCGAGGTGCCTGAAACCTCACATAGGTCCTGGGTATCCTGTTTATACTTACCTATGACAAAGTCTATTTTTTCTGTTGATCACAGCAAGAGACCAAAAATAGCTAATAATAAAATAGAGCAACTGTAGCAATGTCTTATAATAAGGTTGCCAGCATTGCTACTCTTGGCTTTCGGGCCATTATTAAGTAAAAGAAGGATGACTTGGACACAAGCACCGAGTACTGCCAGTTGGTCTGACAGCCAAGGTGCTGCTAAGTGTTGGGCAGGTAGCATATACTGCATGGATACTTTGGGAAGAGTCACAACCCTGTGGGACAGAGGGGACAGCATGCAGTTTCACTAGGGAACATGACCCCCCCCTTAGAAGAGTGGACAATTTGATACTTCTGATTTGTTTATTTCTGAAATTTTCCCACTAATATTTTGGGCTGATCGGATAACTGAAATCATGGGAAATGAGACTGAATAAGGGGTTTACTTTGTTACTTACTCTTTTGGCTGGAGCAAGAGTGTGGGCTGGGCACTGGGCAGGATTTGTGGCCAAGCTCAGCCTTGGGAGGACTGTAGTCCTAGGGACAGCACAAAGCCCAGACTCTCCTGGCACTGAGGGTGGCTGGGGAGTAAGATTCATAGATCCATTGTCAAGTGGGTGAGAAACTGTACATGTTAATGCTCGTGAACTTTTTCTCCCAATGTCACTGTGAGCTTGACAGCCAGGTCTGGAAGGTTCCCCCCCAGAAACCCCTTCTTGCTTAGAAACTCCCATACATGCTCCAAGACCCAACTCCCATATTGCTTCCTTCTGTGAAGTGATGGTCAGATTTCTCCAGGGTGCTTTCATATTTTCTCACAGCCTGCCCCTTCCTCCAAGTGGGCCTAGACAGAGACTATTTCCCTAGCTATATGTTCCCTCAGCTTCCCACACATTCCTGGTGCTAGGCACCTGTTTCTGGTGTGGATGTCCTCTGGGGAGCTTGTTGCCCCAGGCTAGAGACCCTGTGGCCCTGGGCTAGTGGCTCTCATGGGCTTGGTGAGGATGCTGCTATCTTTCTGGCTATTTCAGTCAATCCTTACTCTCCTGGATAGCACTGGCCCACTTGTCACAGTGGACACTTCAAAGGTCTGGCTGAGGTGGTGGAGCTTCACTGGAATCTCCTGCACAGAGCCCTGCTGTGAGGTGTGGTCATGGGGCCTGACTGTGAGCACCTGCTGAGTAACTTCTCCCTGCCTCAGCTCCTTGGAGCCTTGGGTGTCCAAGGAGCAGATAGATACCTTGCTGACCCTACATGACCCACAAAGGGGTACAAGAACAGTGAGAGACCCAGTGTGGGAGGCTCCCTTATCCCCACACCATCTCTTGTTTTGGGGGCTGGAGGGAAATGTGGAAAAAGGGGACCATGCTCTCTTTCACCTGTCAGTCTTGCTATGGAAGTTTTGGGCCTGGCCGGGTGGATGCTAGGTCAGTTTCAAATGATCTTCCTTAAATAATCCACTCTTGTGTCTGCAGCAGTGAAAGAACTTTTTATCTGTCTCCAGCATGGAATTTTCCCAGTTATTTTAAATAAGCTTCATTTATCTGTGCACAGAATTCAGATAAGAACTGCCAGCCTCATGCAGATGTAGATTTAGAGGCATAAAGGCAACTGCTACCACATCACCATCTCTCACACAGTCAGTTGCCCGGCTGCGTCACAAGAGAATGTAGCTTCTGAAAAGCTACACGAGGACACGTCTTCAACAGACAACACGAATCTCTCTGGAGAGGTCCAGCGAAGATGCTTCTCAGAACTCTGCAGGAGCACTCTGAACAGCTTCTGTTCTTTCTGATTGAAAATATGTTAAAAGGAAAAAAATTAGACCAAAGATCTTACTCAGCAACTCAATTATAAGCTCTACAGAGTGAAGCTAGCGGCAAGTCTCCATGGGTTTCTATTACTACAAGGAGCAGGATGAAGTTGCAGAGCATAGTCATGCTTTTATGGGGTGGGGGAAGTATATACCTGTTAGCTACTGCTGTGTAACAAACAAGTCCAAGAACTCATTTGCTTGGTACAATAGTTATTTATTCTTTCTGTGAGGCTGTGGTTCACCCAAGCACTCCTGCTGATCTGGGTTGTGCTTGCCCTGTCTGAGCTGGGTTTCTTCCTATATCTGTGACCAGGTGGTAGTAAATACCCAGGCTGCCTTGCCTAGATGACTTCTGGCTTGGTATGGCTTTTCTTCAAGCTGGCTTAGGCTGCCCCACAGGTCTGTAGCTGGGTCCTTGACAGACAGTGGAATTGAGCCAGGGATGTTGAGGTCCCGGCTTGAACTAGCATGTATCACATCAAGGGCATCTTGTGGTCAGGAGATTCCAACCCAGATTCCAAGAGAGAAAATCATCCCCACCTCCTGTGAGAGGAGCTGTGGGGCTGCATGGGAGTGTTCCCATGGACTTCTTTCACACACTTAGGGGAGGGTTCATGCCTGGGAGTCACTCTGACTTTCAGGGCCCTGGGATCAGTGCTACCAGGAAATGTGGAGGCCTCAACCAGGGGGAACTGTGTCTAGTTGAGCTCCCCATGGTCCATTTCTTGCCCTGCCATGCACATGCCTTCTCTCCATGGCCTTTCTTCCCCTGATGATCCTTAGCCTCCCTCTCTGCCCAAGATGGACCTGAGCTTCGGATATTGCCTGGGCTGCTTTACCAGCACCGGAGTCCTTTCCCTGTGTGCCTGTGAACCCAAGGCCAGAACTGGTCCCTGCTGCCTTCTTCCTTCTTTCTCTCCCTCCTTGTTCAGGCCATGGCTCCTCTGTTCCCTCTCACCTCCTACCCTGTGCTCTGTTCATTCTGCTCCTTTCCTACAGAGGCCACCTCTCAGGTACTGGCTGCTGAGCAGGAGGGCTGGGGCGGGGTGGGGGGGAGAACTTCTGTCAAAGACACAGATATGAATACCTTGTTCCATGGCTTACAATGCTTCCATCCTGGTCATTGTTTTTGGGATAAAGAGCGTAGTTCTAGAGGCTTCTTTAGCTGTCTCTAGGAGCCACCCTTCTCTCTCTCTGTCTGTCTGTCTCTGTCTCTTTCTGTCTCTCTTTTGAGATAGGGTCTCACTATGTATCACTATGTTTTTCCAGTTTGGCCTTGCACTCACTCTGTAGCCCAGGTGACCTTGAATTCTGAGATGATCCTCCTGCCTCAGCCTCCAGAGTGAGTGCTGGGATCAGAGGCATGTACCACCAGACCTAGATGCCTTTCTTCCTGCATTTAGCTTATCTAGAAGGCTGCATTCCTCAGTGCCCCAGGGCCTTTGTGCAGCCTGTCTTTTCTGTTTGGACTATTCCCCATTCTCTCTCCCTTTCCCTGGTCGTTAATGCTGATCTGGGGGTCAGCGGGCAGCTCGACACCAACACTTGCTGACATCTGTCCTAGCCTGGGTCCTACTTAGCTGGTTCTTCACTCCTTGAACATTCCCTGTAGCTCTGTCTGCTTCTGCAGCAGGGGAGTCACTGTGGTACCTGAATGACACTGGTCTGTCTTCTACAGGGTCAGGGACATTTGGTCTCAGGGAATCTCAAGGGTCAGTACCCAGTACATCTCCTGCCATGAAAGTCCAGCATGCAGCTGATTTGGGTACTGGGAGGCCCAAGGTCAGGGGCAGGCAGCGAGGGCCTGAGCAGCCAGTGTGCCCAGTGTTGCCCTGGGCTTTGTTCATGGTGTGTTCCTTATGTTCAGCTCTTTGTCCTCACAGAGACCCCACAGGGTGGTCCTTGCTGTCCCCTGCATAGCCCATGACAGCTGTGTGACTTGGATTATCTCTACACAGCCTTCCCAGAAGTGGGCACCGTGTGCCACACCTGGGACCCAGGCAGGACTGAAGAGCAGCTAGGCCTCAGGAATGAGTGTCCACCTGGCAGCTATTGGTGGCTCCCGCCCCAACCTGCATCTGGAGTGGTGTTGTATTGAGAAGAGAAAGGGCTGGTGTCCTCTTTCTCGAGCATCATGAAGGACAAAGGGAGGCTGGGGAGCAGTGGCCAAGGAGCCTGCAGAGTGGAATCAAGGTCAAATGCACACTTTTCTAGGTTAAACACACATACAGACACAGGTGCAGACATGGACTCTCACACACACACATACAGACACACATAGTGCTCACGCATAAGTGCACACAGACACACTGGAGGAGGTGCTTTGGCAGGGGTGCCATCTGGCTTTGGGTGCCCTGTTCACCTGGAAAAACTCTGCAGAGCTCCTGCCACTGTGGCCACACCTGTGGTGTCTGCCAGCCATCTCCAGGCCCTGCTTCTCAGTCGCTTGGAACAGGAATAGGTGCCTCCTGCCTGGAGCCCCAGGCTGGTGGGACAAGAAGAGCCCTGGACCCTTCCCCACCAAGAAATCTAGTGTGTTCATCTCCTGTATTGTGTATAGTGGGGCACACAATGGCCATGCAGAGTTGTGTGGGCCTGGGAAGTGGGTGGATCTTCTGCTTGCTGGACACACATGCCGGACAGGTGGGACATGGAGGATCTTGGTTGTTTCTCTTTTGTGGTCACCTCTTCTCTTCTTGCCCAAACCTCACGAGTGGCTGTGGCCTGCATTCCGCCCCTCCCTGAGGAGGAAGCAAAGCTGGCATCCCAAAAGGTGGCAAAGTAATCTTGAGCCCCAGTGCAACCCTGAGTCTCTGGGTATCTTCCAAGTCTACCATGGTTTTTGTCCATATTGGCCTAAGGTCAGTGTTTCTGGGATGGACTAATTTCTGTTGACAGAGATTCCCCATGGCACCATCACTGGTAGCTATGCTCTTTACCTCAGGCAGCAAGATTAGGATGGAGTGTGTGGCTTCTGCTCACTTTCTTCTGTCATGACCTCTAGGAGAGTTATAGCTAGAGAGCACCCCCTTAGCCTGGGCCCTGCTATAATGGAAATGTTGCAGGAGCAAAAAGTTTCACAGTTAAGTGCCTGTGAGTGGGCTGCTTGTTATAGCAGGCTTGTCCTTGTCCTGACCAATACCAGTGCCTCTGAGCACCACCTGCAGCCATTCAGCTCAGTAGCTCCCTTGGGGATGAGCTGGTAGAGCAGTGTTGGGTTTACTTGTCCTGGGACATGGACTGGCTGGCTGTGGTGACCCCTTAATAAATCTGAAATGTAATGTACTGTGGCTCAGTGATGGGATGAGAGAGCCCTTGGCTGTGGGTGGAGTTTGATAGAGGAAGAAGAAGAGGAGGAAGAATAAGGAGGAGAAGGAAGAGGAGAAAGAATACGAAGAGCAGGAGGAAGGGAGGGAGAGGATGGAGGGAGAGCTGTGTGGAGATCCAGCTGCGTCCAAGTTGGATGAAGGCAGAGTGGAGGGCTGAGCCCAGGGGACAGTGAGAAGGCTGACGTGGAACAGCTGTATGCCACGCTCTGGGAGGAAGCCTTGGCAGGGCCAAGGGGTACTGCCCTCCAGGGACCCTGTTGTGTGCCTCAGCTTCTTGTCGGAAGGGAGTGGCTGACACCTTCCGACACAGCTCGGAACCTCGGGGGCAGCAGGCACAGCAGAGCTCGTTCCTTACATGCATCTTACTGGAGATGCATGTTGGCAGAGGAGGCCTGTTCTGCAGAACACTCATCTTGGTTTCTCTAAGAAATCCAGCCCCAGCTGTCTTCTGTCTGTCCATGGGTCCCTCCCACACATGGATGCTTTCCTCCCTGGCACCTCCCTTTGGCTCAGGCCCCTCTGCTGTCCACACACAGTGGCTCTGGGGCCATGTCTCATGGAAATGGGCTTTGAGACAGTCTCTCTAGGGCCTCCCGAGAAGATAACCTGCAGATAACAAGGACCAGAGATGAGGGGGGCGATGTGGGTTCTGGGGAGCAGAAGGGTGACTGCAGGCAGATAATAGGCACAAAGGGGAGGAGAGGGAGTAGACCATACGGACACTCACAGAGCACGGAGCTCACAGAGGCGTCTGGTGGGTGGAGCCTGATCTGAAATGCAGTAGTCGCACTCTTACCTCTGTGTCTTGGAGCGGGTCGCTGACCCAGCATCTGCAGAAGGTGGAGTCACAGCTGTGCCATCAGCTCCAGGCCCTGGTGGGGTGAGTGGCAGGGTTTGGGGACCTTATGCCAGCCCCCAGGCCTCTGGCTCTGCAAAAGAAGCTGCATGAAATTTAAATTTTTTATTTCATTATTTTATTTATGTTTTGAGCAAAGCCGAGGAGTTCCTCTCCACAGATGTTCCAGATTCCCGCAGCATCCAGACAGATGGTATCTGCTGAGGATGTGGAAAGGGTGTAGAGGGGTTCCTGGCCGCTCACATGTGCAGGGCAGGGACAAGTCAGGATAAGAACAGAGGGAGTGTGCAACCCTTTGGTTGCCCCCCTCAGAAGCCAGTTCCAAGCCCCGCTGTGGCCATGCAGAGGCCACACAGAGGGTGTGCAAGGACCCTCCAGCCACCGAAACTCCAGGTGCCATACTCTGCCTTCTGATTGGTCATATTATCTGAAGATTAGTATTTGAGGGTGTGAGTGCCCATAGCCCCACTGAGATGGGGTCACTGTGAAACCTCCACTGCTCCCTGACTCTGTGCCACCTGGCAGCACTGAGCCCCTCGTGGGGAAGGTAGCATGATGAGTGGCCTTTCCTGCTGGACCAGTTTGGGCCAAACCCCTTTCCTGGCACTGTCTTCGGCCCCACCCCACACCTGCCTACATGGGAAGCCAGCCAGGGCACAGTCTGAGGAAGTGAGGATGCTCTGGGGCCAGGTGGAGGGACAGCAGGGTTCTGGGTACTTATTTTGTGGAGCTTGTGGACACTACTGCCCACGCTGGGTCTGCAGGGGCCCCTGAGCCGTCTCGTGCCAGGGGAACATGGCTTGGCCTTGGTTAGAGCTTTAACATCCAAGATGCTTTGGCCAGAGAGCACTGTGGCTCAGTCCTCATGCTACTGGCCCTGCCCCTCCTGTCCTCTGATGGAGAGGTGGGTGGACTACAGAGAGGAGACAGAAAGGAGAACCTCAGCTGACAGAGTGCATGCCATCATCTCAGGATCTGCTTCTTCATGCAGGGGTGGCACTGGACAAGTAGGGGTCTCTTGGTATCGTGATATTATTAAAGTGGCTTTGGAGGTCACACATTCAAATAAATACATTTTTTACCTAATCAATAGATAAATTTTTATCTAATCAAGGTCCAAGTCCTTCTGTTCATGGCTCCATCTTCTCTGGTGTGTTTTCCCTGTCAGCATGGCTGCCTGTGGCTGTTGCCTCCCCGTGGAACCTGCAGAGTGCCCATCTGTGATGTTCAAACCTTCTGAGACCCCACAGCTCTGGGGCTGTCCAGTGTGGCCCCCGCACAGCTTTCCTGTTCTCACTAGGATGGCTGGGAAGTCTAATTTTCATGAAGTTTGAGTCTTGGGAATGGGAAGAGGGATGTTTTTACACTAGCCCTGTCCATCTTCTTCAAAGCTAAGATCACTTCTTGGGTCTCAAGGGGGAAGCTGTGATGAGAGTCCCACACGGGATATGTCACTGGAGAGGAGGGTGTGGAATGATGCTTCAGAGTAGAGAGGTGGGTCTAGGGCAGGGACAACGAACCTTTTAGAACTCTCAATGGCACAAGCAGTCACTTTGGTTCATGTGTCAGGCCACTGCCAAGTGGCCAGAGTAGTGGACATCTGCACTGGCCCAGGGCCTCTCCATTTTCCTCATCTGTATTCTCTCCATCTCCCTCTCCATCCTCAGTGCCATCCCCATATCCAGATTTCTCTGTCCACCTGTCCGTCCATCCATCTGTCTGTCTACCAAGAAGCTCATTTGGAGGTGTTTGCTCACATGATCACAAAGGATGGCAGCTGTAGGAGTCACAGCCAAGGGTGCCTGGGTGGGGCAGCCTCCACCTGGTGTGTGAGGGGCTGTGGGCTGGGCATGCTCGGCACACCTGCCTTGGGCCTGGCCTGTCACTTTTCTGGAAGATAGGAGTGATTTGATCCACCCTTGTGTTAGGACAGAGGTGCCCGAGTCTCCAGGGTGCAGCCTCCTGCAGCATAGCTTTTGTCCCAGCAAGTGACACACGTCTTTCCTCTTGTGCCTCTACCACTGCCTTGGTCCCTGAATCCGAATTTGATACAAGACTGGCATCTGATGCTCTGCAAGGTCACGTCAGGCCCCGCCTGGCCCTGGGTCCTGGCCCCTCTTATTCCTTACCCCATGACCATGGGGTCTCCTTCAGCTGCCTCTTCAGCTCTCCTCATCCTGGTTCACCTCTGTCCCAGCCAGAGGTTCACTGTCTAGTGGGCAGAGCAGCCCTGGGTGCTCATGCTCCTTCTTGGGTTGGGGAAGGTGCAGTTTCCCTCTTCCCTCCTGGTTTCCACTTCTGTGATTTAACTGGAGAGGGTGATGTCTTTTTCCAGCCACTTTGCTCTATGGTGGGTGCACTGCTCTAAGCCCTGGCCCAGCAAACATGTAAGGAAAAACTTGGACAAGACAGAGATTGCTGCCAGGGGAAGTGATGGGGAGGGCCATTGGAGAAGAAGCCTGGGCCAGGGAATCACTCAGCCTGGACAGGGAGGGTCTGAGCACACTGGGGCTTAAGTCATTGAGGTGGAGGATCCCAGATGTGGCTCTCAGCATTGTCATTCATGACAAGTGGCCACAGCTGCCACATCAAGGGGCCATTGAAGGGACAGGTGCCTGTGCTTCTCCAGTGGGGGAGGGGATGGAGAGGGTCACAGAGAAGCGCAGAGCTGAGGGTGCCCTGGCACTCAGCCTGGGGGCCCCCAAGACTTGCCCCAAAGCACCCAGATATGTGTGCTGCCTCCTGCAGTTCTCTCCTGCTTCGCTTTCCTTTCTCTCTGCTGTCACTGCAGCCTGCAGATCACCGCACAGTGCTCTGGGACTGAGGGCCAGGACGGAGTGGCCTGGCTGCGCCCCTGCCTCTTTGGGAGCCTTCAGTCAAGAGGGGACAGAAGGAACAAGGTGCCTGAGGTGCGAGGGAGAAAGAGGCCAAGTGCCTGGGGCACAAGGCCTGGGAGAAAACCCAGGCTCTGCACCTGGCCAGCCTCTCCAGGGCACAGGCAGGAGGGACTTTGTCCAGGGACCCTGGAAGGACATAGGCAGGCGCAGGTGGCACCACTGTGTTTCTGCTCTCGGTCATTGTTCTGGTCATTGTGGGCCCCTAATGAGCAGCTGGGCTCATTCAAGTGTGTGCCTGGTGGCTGTGGGGGGCCCTCCTGTGTTCGTGGCAACATGGCTGATGAATCTGGGGGACATCGCATTGGATGAACTAAGCCAGACTCAGAGAAGCAGAGGCTGCACTGTCCCATGAGCACAGTCTGTGTAGGTTGGGGTTAGCAAGGCAGAGTGCAGAATAGGGGTACCTGGGGTGAGGGTGGGACCACTGTTTGGTGGGTGCACAGTTGCAGTGATAAGGGGAGGGTGACTTCCATTACTACCTACAGAAAGCACCCCTGGGAGCAAGCAGCTCCTGAGGCAGGGCCCTGGCTCCTCTGCCACCTTGGCAGTCTTGCCCAAAGGGGTCAGGGTGGGGGGATGGGAGTGAGACCAGCCCCTGCTTCCTCCATGGTACGCGTGGTGCCCCGGGTGGAGGACTGGTCCTGAACTCCATCAAGCTCCCAGACAGAGGGGCCCTGGTCAAGGAAAAGCAACGTGGGGGACCGCCTCCGAGTGGTCCTGTTGCACAGGAAAGCACCTGGTCCAGGCACCAGGCACCAGGCACCCAAGGTTCAGCTTATAGAATCTACAGTTCAAGGCTGTGACCTTGAACCAGCAAATCAGCTCCTGGTCCCTCCATTTCCCTGGTGTGCAGTGGGAGTGATACGACGCGTCCTCAGGAGTCCTGTGTGTCAGTTGAGATGATGATGCCAGTCCTGTGCCATGGCTGGCAAAGCTCACTCTCCTCATGAGAACCCTGATGCTCAGGAGGGAGGGGTGGGAGGTGAGCAGGCCATGGCTCGAGGTCCTGGCACGCACTTCCTGGCTGCCCCGCGCAGTTGCCCGCACTGTCACCTTGGGGTTGGTCCTGCATCATAGTGTCCCTTTCACTGAGACCCCACAGTCTCCCATGTCCCTGGACTGCTGGGTGTTTGTCCATGCCACTCTGGCAAAGGTAAGTTGCTGGGGATGAGACAAGGAGGCTCTCGTGTGTGCCCTCAGTACCGAGTTGGGGAAGGAGGCATACATCTATTTATACACTTGGTGGGTCAGTGGGATCCCTGGCATGGGCAGGAACTGAAGGGCTGAGGCTGCTTTCTCTCTGGAGGGGAGATGGATGGGCCTGGGCACTGTGCTGGGGATCCCAGGGAAGGAGGCCGAGCTGTGGTCTCCTACCTGGGCGCTTCCTTCCTTTCCACAGAGCTGGGCAGGGGCTGGGTTATGCATGCATGTCCCTGATCGTGTCTGCCTCAGCCTATTAGCACCCTTGGCTGGTGTGTCGCAGTGAGATGGGGAGATTACTGGCTTGGAGACTTAGAACTTAATTAATACCGTATATCACAGTTTAAGACTCCAGGCTTCATGCAATCTGATACAGTCATTCCGATCTGCTTCAATTTTCATCTGGGTTTCTGAGAGAAGGGAACGTAGGGTAGAGGAGGGAGTGACACATCTCCCCCAGCAGCTTTTGCTGTGGTGCAGTGTCCAGCGGGCCGCAGAAGAATCGTCACCGCCAGGGGCAGGAAGGTGGGCTGGACAGGGTGGCACAGCAAGCCCTGCCCTGTCCTGAGCTCAGGCTGAACTCATAGCCAGGCCTCAGACTATTCTGAGACAAGTTGTGTTGTTCCTTCCCACGACAGACCACAGTACTGACTTCTTCAAAGTACTGGAGATGCCAGGAGACCTGGGGTTTCTTCCCTAAGAGCCTCAACTGCCTGATGGCACCAGATCCTCAGGGGCAGGTGGATTCCAGGAGAGAGAAGCCTCCTTCCCAGCGACTGAAATGGCAGCCATGACCAGGGAGGGGACATGTAGCTGGTGGGCTGCATTTGTGTTGTGGGTTAGCTTCATCATGGCACTTTGGCTGCATTCCCTTCTTCCTGCCACTGTGTTAGGAGAACTTGTTCCACCAGGTGTGGTGGCGCACACTATTATCCCAGCACTCCTGGGGGCTGAGGCAGGAGGATTGAAAGTTTGAGCCTTGCTTGGGCAATTAGTGGCTCAGTGAGTCTTAAGCGTCACAAAGTTTTTAAAAGGCTGAGGATGTAAATCAGTGCAGAGGCTCCTGAACCTCAATCCACAGGGACCAGGAACAAACAAACAAGCTCCTTCCTCATCCTTCAGTTGGTCTCTTATTGGTGACATCCAGCCCTCTGTCCTTCCTAGGACGTGATATTGCATTCTCACGGGCTGTGTGCAGAGACATAGCCATCAACTGGACCTGGAACTAGGAGCTCTCAGCACAGCCCTGTCCTCCGCTCTGACTGCAGGGCCATCCTAGCAGGTGATACAGAGAGCCCTGGGCACAGGGCTGCAGTGTCTCCTTGGAAATGCTGTCAGGTGTTCTGAGGCCCGAGAGGGCTGGGGACCAGGGGCAGCTGTCTGTGTCGGTGGGAACTTTACCTGGATGAGTTCTGAGACCCATGGGGGTTTCTCGTCTCAGATGCTTTTGGGTTGGTCAGCAGGGGATGGGGAGCATTGTGTTTGGGGCATCTGTTGGTCTGTCCACCTGTCCTCTACCTGTCTGTCCATCTAGTCATCTAGATGCCTTCACACACTGATTGTGGGCACCAGGAAGTGCTATGTGTGGTGTGAGGCTGCAGCCCTTGGTGACAGCGAATGGATTGAGTAGATTAAGCAGGGAGTTTGCTGTGTCCACAGAGGAGGACAAGCACAGCGCCCAGACCCTTGACTGCCAGTATCCCTTGTGGCGAGAGGTTGCTTCTTTCGGGAGCTCAGAGGTGACACAGCCTGAGCATCTGCCTGTGGAGGTGGGAACCAGCCTGCTGCCCCCATGCCTGGGTGTCAGCACCATGAGGCAGGATGACGAGGATGCACATGACAAAGAGGAAGGGCCTGGGCAGTGTTGCACAGAGCAGAAGAAGCCACCCTTGGAGGGCTGCCACAGCCCTGGTGTGGGACAAGCAGGACAGGTGGTCCTGTGAAGGTGCTTGTGGGGCTGTGGCTGCAGGAGCCTGATGGGCGGTCAGTTCTTGGGTGCGTGGAGGGTGAGGCCACACACTGAGGAGGGTGTCAAGCCCAGCCTGTGCTAGGGGCACAGTGGGGGCAGCTGGAGCCACCTGGAGTCTCAGTGTCAGCAGTGTGACTGTCACTGGAGGATGGGAGCCCACACTGTCCTAGGAGCATCCCTGAAGCCTCCGGGGGCTTCTGCATTATTGATTCGGGCTGAAACTATCTCTTAATTGAGAGCGCCAAGTAAAGGTCAGGCAAGTTCCTTCACATGAATTTCAAATTGATTTTCAAATTCTTAATTTGTCAAGTTGGAAGAAGAGAGGGTTTTCTTCATGGACTCTACTTGGCCAGCCCTGCCACAGCAGCAGTCGGGGTGGACGCTGGTTCTGATGAGCCTCTGCCAGTGCCTGGGCAAACATTGTGTCTGGAAGCCACTTAGGCAGTCCCGTGAGGTGGGCTCAGAGTGACCTCAAATTATAAAGAAGGGAACCGAGGTGTAGACAAGCTGGGTCACTTGCCACAGTAGGAGTGAAGAAAATCTGAGTGACTCTCATGGCAGGACAGGGGCACAGTCTCTTCCTCATGACAGCTTTCAAGTGGCATCATGGTAATGAGCATGAAGTACAAGGTCAGTGCTCTGGGGTTTGACCTTTGGGTCTGCAGTGAGCCTCAGCCTCTTCCCAGCACCAGGTTCTAGCCCACGGCTGGTGGGGCTTAGGGCTGACCCTCGTCTTCCTGGTGTCCCGAGGGCACCTGTGTTCCCCAGAGCTGTGGGACATGGCACAGAGGAAGAAGACCCTTGGGCTTTCGTGCAGCTTGAGTATCTGAGCACAGCATGGGGAGTTTAGATAGAGACCAAGACAGCCTTGGAAAATGTCCTCATTCAGAATAACAAGGGCTCGTCCAGCACGCGCAGCTGGTGAACAAGTAGAAGCTGATTAACAAGTAGATGAAACATGGGTGTAGGTTTCTAGAGATATGCTGTAGGGCTCTGTCATCAGCCTCTTCCTGCTCAGTGTGCCTGCTGATGACTCAGATGGGGACACAGGTGGCAGAGTTATTAAATCTGAGGGTGACATGAAGCTGGAGGAGCGGTGAGTATGTTTTAGATTTGAGATCTAAATATAATCTCAGCAGTCAGAACGATGGGTTGAATCCAGCAAGATATGATTCGGGAACATGTTTAAGGCACTGTATTTGGGTGTAAATAGCCAAGTTCTGCAAACATTGCCAGGGGTGAGCGGGTATAAGACAGCAGATCCTAATGTGAGCCCATGGTGGGAGAGGCAGTGCTAGGAGCCAGAGCGGCCTTAGCTTCAGGTGGTAGGAGGACTGTTCTCAGAAGTAAGAAGAGACTCTGCCCTTTCTCAGAACTGCACCAGGTCCTGTTTTGGGGCCTTTGTGCCCCGCTTTAAAAATGACCTGAGCAGCCAAATTAGCCTCCAAAATGAATGGAAAAAATAGACATGCTAAATTTATTCTTTGCTATTCAAAGACTTTTTTTTATGATTATAGTAAATATTTTCCCTTTGTAAAAAGCCAAGAAAGCACAGGAAACTGTAAAGTTTGGTTCAAAAAAAAATGTCATCTCCTTAGTCTTCCCACCCAGAGATAACATTCTGGATATTTTCTACTAGTCTTTTAAAAAGAATACATACTTTAAAATGAGAATAGTCTTTATTTATAGTCTGTAGCCTGTTTCCCCACAATAGTCCTGTGAGCATTATCTGGAGTTTGTAAGCATTCACTAGCACCATGGTTTCAGTGACCACTGAGTAGCCCAGCAGACCATGTCCTGAAAGCCTGGACTTCGTTTCTTCCCCATAATACTTTCCACATTATAAATAGTCCTGTGATTAACTTCATGCACATGGGCAGCCATCTGCGATCCCTCATTGTTTCTCTAGGATCCATTGCCAGAAGGATTTGTGGGTCAGAGAATATAGATGTCCTTGGACCTAGTACCTCCCTCAGGAAGGTTGGGGACCAATCAGGAGGCCTGGCTGTGGGGCTGGTATCCTCAGAAGCCGTCTTGACCATTTTTAGCAGTTGAAAACGTTGCCGAGCTGGTTTCCATGTGTTTCCTTGGTGGCTGTGCATGGCTGACTCACCTGTGCCATTGCTTCCACGCGGACTGACTACACCCACCATACCACGTGTGACTCCCCTCCTCGAACGGCTGACAGTGGGGACTGCCTCTTCTCCATTGGCCCCAAGTGCAGGATGGGCCTGCTCGGGGAGGAGCAAAGCACCAGGGGCTTGGAGAACAGGATGAGAACCCAGAGTCAGCCAGCCTGGGGCTGCATGGCTGTGGCCTCATGGACGCTCCTGGCTGCTCCTTGGCTTTGGGCTGAATGATGGGGCGGAATAGTAGGGTGGGTGTCACAGGAATGGCTTAAGGACATCATTCTGGCCTCTGTCACCTGAGTGGAGTATGCTTTGGGAACTGTGAAAGTTTTCCTTACCAAATACACCCTCTGCCCTGCCCAGCTGATGTTTCTTGAGTTCTCTTTATGGAGAATGTGTATATGACCAGCAAATAGCGAAGAGATGCACTGTGAGACAGTGCAGGGCTTCTGGGACATCACAAACATAGTCCAGAGAATGGGTGGTTTGATGCCCAAAATAAAAGAATGGCATAAGACATACCTGTTTTCCCTTCTGTATGGGAGGAACACTAGTTTCCTTGGTAATCAAATCCATAGCCCAAACAAGCTTTTCCAAATTGTTAATAAAGACTTCTTTTAGTTCTCAGGATTAAAACTGTAAGCACAAGGTGCTGCCAGGGTGCAGTGAAATAGGACCCTCTGCTAGCCATATCCTTATATCCCCTGTCCTGGAGGTCAGTGGTCACTGTGGTGAATGGGTGTCATGGGCAGGGATGTAGGAATCCTGTGTAGTATTCCTCTTGCTGCCCCCCCCCCCGCCATCTCTGGTCAGCTCATCATCTTCCTTCCCAGGGAACATTCCTCGGAAGTGTTTGACTTTGTGCATGGATCCATGGACTGTGTCACCCCACATTATAGCACCTTTCTGCTCTGGGGTTTCTGTGTGCTACTGATGTAGTTGGCTTGTTTTCTGAGATTACTTCATTTCAAGTGTTCCTGAAGGGAGCTTCAGGACAGGACAGGCCTCCTTGTTCTGCCACCAGCCTCTGCCGCTGTACATGGGCCAGAAGAGGCCGTGGGTGGGTACTGACTGGCTGGGGGATGCATCTGCAGGTTCCAATGTGAGCTGTGATTTCCCCAGGTAGGTGGGAGGCAGCGTCCGGCAAAGAGGAAAACAGGACAGAGCAGCTCTGCAGGGCCCTTCCTGCTGGATGCTGGTGGCAAGGCCCGCCTCTCACCTGTGACCTTCCTGTCCCACTCACCCAACTGTAGCTGCATCCAGGTCTCTGTGCCTTGCTCAGGGGCCAGGAGGAGAGGAGCCTGGAATGGAAGCCAGGGGTTCTGGCCCCGAACATGGCCCCACCCTCCTGGGACTCATCTGCTGTCTTCAGACGTAGGGCGGCAGCAGCAGCAGCCCCAGGGTGCCTCGTGCAGCAAGTGTATTTTCAGAAGCTGTCGGGAACGTCATGTGTATGAAATTAGCATTGCCTTGTTGGCCCCTTTCAGGCTAATTCGGAGTGAAATGTTTCAGCAGTGGTGGGCTGATTCTATCAGGAGAACAAGAACTAATTAAATTCCCCCTGACCATCAAGCAGTAAATTATTTATATCCAGACAGATGCAATCTAATCTCTAGCATCCAGCTCAACCCAACATACATACTACTTGATTTTTCAAGGGGAGAGGAAGAAAAAAGGAGAGTCAAGCACCCAAGAGAAGAGAATGGGAGAGAGATGGAAAACAGCTGGGTGGCGCACTCCATCCTCCTCTTAGGATGGGAAACGGAGGGTGTGGGCCAAGGCTTGGGGAGCCTTGCTTTTGGGTCCTAGGAACCTCCATCCTGCAGGAAGGAGTGGAGAAAAATAAAAGGAGGCACAAACCATTGGACAAATCTGTAATATGATCTCAGCTATTTGGGGGAGAATTAATCTCACTAATGAACTTGCTAATGCATGTCACAGAGACTTACTGGTCTGCCCCTCAGTGGCCCTTGCTGGTTGCTGAGTGGCTGCCAGCTTGCATTTTGGGATGAAGCGATTATCCTGGCCCCATGCCATGAGCTACACTGCCCTATGCCTGTCTTTGGAGGGCTCACAGAAACGGTGCATGGGTCCCCACCCATGGATGAGCCTATGGGCACATTCCTTCCTGCTCCCTCAGCGCCTTCGCTGGAGAAGGGATGGCTGCCCTCCAGGGCCCAGCTGTTGGCCTGGGGTTCGTGGGTTGAAGAATTCCTTGTGGGCTTGAGCTGGCTGGGTGTGGGGACATTCGCTGCATGATTTGTGGGGTGTGGGTCATATAGGCTTTGTGCCCTACAGGGCACACCTCGTTGTTGCTGACCCAGCCCTCTGTTCTCTGGTGGCACTGTTGGGGTGGAAAGGTGCTGTCCTGTGCCAGGCTCCAAGGTTCATGTCCTGTGTTCACCTAAATCCACAGTGCCCGTCTCTGTTCCCCCTCACCCTTCAGGGGCATCTGTCACAGAGTGGTGTAGAACTGGGAGCCATGAGGAGAGGCTGACAGTTCAGTTTCTTTCCCCAGGGACATTGGCTCCTCCTCGCAGCAGGCCCTGGCCTGGCTTTGCTGCCCACAGCCCAGGCATCCTAGGGACAGCTCAGGTGAGCTCTACAGAGATGATTTCTTAAATGGCAAAAGACCTTTGCAAAGTCATTATCTTAGGAGGTTCTAAAGATATGTCCCACATCCCTAAAGCATTTGGTGACACCTCTTCTGGGGTTACTGTCATGGCTCATGGTGTGCTTGTGCTTGTTTGAATTGTTGAGAAATCTTCTTTTGGGGGTGGCACAGTCAACTGGGCCTGAGGCCTGATCCTTGCTCAACCAGTGTCGGGTCTCTGGCAGGTCATTTGGTAGCAGTCAGTCCCACTTCTCACCTGATAGGGTAGCTGAGACAGTAACTCTGTGGCACCTCAAACAGCATCTTGTACCCACTCCAACTTGAGCTGGTGGAACTGTGAGGAGCCTATGTGAATGAAGGTGCCTGTGCTGATTGTGCCAGAAATTTCCAGCCCTGCACAGTGGCCCTGGGTGACCATCTCAAAATAGGATAACTGGTGCTAAAGGATGAACGGTCCTGGAGTGCCCATATCCTGACATCCCTGGACACAATAAGGCCAGAGGGCAAGTGGTCATTTTTTGGTCATCTACTGTCTCTAGTGAACAAAACAGTGTAACTATCACTTCTTGAGCACCCTTTCTGCCCAGGCCTTGGTCTATAGGTGGAAAAAAGTAACATGGTAGCCTGCCAAGGCATTGCATGGTTGAAAGTGTCACTGTGAATGGGACATTTCATTTAATCATTATGGAAGTGGACCTGAGCTTCCTCAGCTTCTCTCTGGCATATCCTTGTATTTTGTTCTGGTGGAGAAACCTTCTAGTGACCCTTTCAGCCCTGGGCATTTCTTCATTGCCTTTCTTGGAGCTGGAACTGGGGTGGGAGGCCCATGGGAGAGACCATCACTTAGGAACTGATGTTTGGGGATGACTGAAGATTCAGCAGGACAGGAAAAATCCATTTATCCTTTTGTTATTACATGCATATATGCATGCTTTAAGCCATCATCTACACATCAACCTTCCCGTCTACCCACCTACCTTCCCCATTATCCATTTGTCCATCTATGCATCCATCCATCATCTACCCATTCACCTTCCCATCTACCTATCTACCTTCCCATCCATCCATCCATCCATCCATCCATCCATCCATCCATCCATCCATCCATCCATCTGTCCATCTGCTTATCCGTCTATCCTCCACATAGCCAACATTCACCATACACCTATCCCTGTATCCTGTAAATAATTACTAACCACATAATCAGTACTGGATATTATTTTAGGCATCAGAGAAACAACAATGAAAAAGTTTCCTTCCTTTGTATAAGAAAGTCCCTTAGAGGGAAGAAGAAACCTGAGTGATGCTGCCTGTCCAGAGGTTAGAGCCTCCAGGCCCAAGAACAGCCTCCAGGCCCAGGTGCTGCCCATCTATGTAAGCAAGCACTTGGCATGCAGAACACTTCAAGAGCAACCACAGTACAAGGCTTACAGCTTGTGTGGAACCAGCTCAGTCTCCTGGCCTCTGTGGTCCCTTCCTGAGGAAGCTGGGCTGTTCCTTCCCTCTGCCAATGCCTGTCCGATGTGGTCAGCTTCGGCCCCCTCATCTCTATATGCTGTCCCCTCCCAGCAGGCCTTTTGATGCTGGTGGTGAGGTGTGGCTAACGAGTTGGCTGTCCTGTCCCCTGGGCCACAGGTAGCTCCTCCCAGTCTAGTCCATCTCCAAGTGTTCTGGGCTGCTGATTTCGGTTTCCTCTGGTCCTTCAGGCTCTCTGTGATATTCACGGGCTGGAAGACGATGTATCATCTTCAACAGGGGCACCCCGAGGCTTGTGTGGATGGCACTGTGGCTTAGGAGGGGTGGTCTGTCCTGCCCATTCTTCAGACCCCAGCCCACCCCTTGGCTGCCCCTACTGGGCCTCTTTCACATTTTCATGATGGTCCCCTGCTCTGTCACTAGGCAACAATGTCAGGTGTCAGTTCGGTTATAACTCGGTTTCTCCTGTGTGTTCTTCTTTCTCCTAACCCTCCAGTTGCTCCCTGCTGTCAGGGCCCCTTTGCCTAGATGTGATCACCCAGGGGCCATCTGTGGCAGGCCAAGGCCCACCCACCCTACCAGAGGCCATGTCCTTTGTGGGCCAGGCAGATGACACACATGCTTCTCCCTAGTGGCCCTAGTGACATCACAAGGCTGACACCCGGATTTGTCTCCCTGTTTTTTTTTTTTCCAGCTCAGGAAACAGCTTCCTCTGGCTGCCTTTAAAAAATTCTCTTAGACAAAAGCATTTGTAATTTTTCTTCAAGCTGCATCTCAAAGCATTTATCTTTCCTCTGGGTCATTTCTGTCCTTCCATCATCCCAGCAAACACCTGCAATCTGCCTGTCTGTCCCTGGCAGGTCCTGTTTACCACTGGGGTATTTTGTCATCTTTTGGATTATTAGCTTGGGTTTTAAATAAGATCGGGGCTGGTGAGGGGCTTGGCCACCTCCCCCTGGGCACCTCCTGCCTCCTGGGCTGCCTTTTGTTTTGGTTTCAGGCCCTCCATTTGCCCATGACTCAGTTTACAGCAGAGCCAGTATAATCCAGTTTCACAAAGAAAACCTCTTTTGCAACCTCCTCTTTTCTTTATGTTTTCACAGTTTTTCTCAGTCCACATTTGCAGTACATGATGATCACATCCATCCTGGGAAGTTGGTATCTGCACACAACACATCTCAATTCATTGGCTAATTTGAGGGCGGTGCGTAGAAATGGGCTCAGGGCCAGCAGTCATAATTTATTCCTTGATGCCTTCCTGCAGGGCTCCTGTGACCCCCCACATGTGGCCTCCCTGGGAGTGCTCTGCTGTCTCCATGGCATGGTCGCTTTCATGTTTGCACAGCATTTGGAGAGTGGCTTGGTCCCGGTCTCCCTCCTCACTGGGAAGGGGAGAGACAGGACAGAGCGGGAGAGACCAGGCTGTGGCCACACTGCTGGTCTTGGATCACTTCCCTCTCCTACTCAGTCTTTCTGAAGAGGTGGCTTTGTAGCCCTTGCCGCCTCACAGGTTCCTAGTGGCTGACTCTATGCTTGCTGAAGGGCATGAGTCTCCAAGGCCAGTGCTCTCCTCAGGCATTTACTTATGTGCTATCTTCTTTTCACATATTTTCATGTATTTGTCAGTAAATATTTGCCAGTCTTTTTTTCCTAGTTCATATTTTTGTATTACTTTCAAAGATGTTAAATTAGTATGAGTCTTTTAAGTAACCATTAACTTCATATCATCCCTAATTTGTGTACTTGATTTCCTTCCCCACCCCCTCATGGCTGTTCATAGTTCCTGCTCCCGTCACTCATTTTGCTAAAACCAATTTACGCACCTCCTCAGTTCCTTCCTCTGTCTCCTGCCACCTTTGTGTCCAGCACAGATTGTCCCTTCCTGGCCCACTGAGCTGTGCCTGGGGGAACATGGGGATCTCCTGCCTTCTTCTTCGTGGAGGAGCTGTGGCTGTGCTGGTTGGTATTTGGTGTCTCTCCCACACGAGTGTCCTGCACATAGAGACCACTCGGATGGTCTCTAGGTCGGCTTGGAGAGGGAGGGAGGTCCACTCTAACTGTGGCCTGGCCACTCACAGAGCACTCTCCCCACTCTGGTCTTGACCTTCCTATCTGTGATGGGTGAAGGTGTACATGTGGTCTCAAGTGTCCTGTTCTTGCTGATGCTTCATGATTTCTTTCAGTTCCATGGACATTTATTTATCTTATTAATGGAACTTGTTTTCATTATTAAGATGTTGGATTTGGTGACATTGGGGCAGATGGGGTTCTGGGAAGATATAATTGTTACCATTGTCATTGCCACCATCAGAGCACTGCTGCTGCAACTGCTGTCTACCCACCCTCATCATTGGTACCACCATCATTATCCTCACCACCGTTGTCCCGTCATTACCACCTAGCCATCATCACCATCAGCAGAAGACTGCTAGCACCACCACCAGCTCCCAGGTACTTGCCTTGCACCATGGCTTTGTACTGGCTGCTTCATGTGTGTTATCCCATGCCATTGCTGGAATCATCCTCTGCGGGATGGATAGTGTTCTCCCCATTTCAGAGACAACACAGCCACAGCAGAGGGAAACTAAGTCGTCTGCCCTGATGCTATGGCTTGATTGATCTGAATCCAAACTCAAGCTGTACATCAAAGCCTGTGGTGTCACTGCCAGCCATAGCCTCTCTCTGTTCCTCACAGGCTGTTTTTGTGACCCCCCCACCATTTAGCTGTTCCACATCTACTAGGGCCCAAGCCTCGGGTCATGAGGCTTGTCCTTCTATGGCTAGGGAAGTTCTTGGCTTCTCTGAGTCTTGCTTTTCTACATGGAGAAAGAGGGAGAACAAAACCCATCCAACAAGTTGTCTGAGGGTTAAAAATTATACTCCCCACATACCTAGCACCATCCTTGGTACAGAATAAATGTATATTATGCTTATAAGTATGGTGATTGTACAACACAGTACAATCCTATCACCTTCTCAGTGTTCCATAGCACTTACTCAAAACCTCCTGTGTGTCTTATTCCATATCAAGCATTCAGTGTCTCAAGCTGAGCAAGATGTGCCCCTGGCTCTGAGGTCTCCTTAGAGAGAATCCCTGTCCACAGGCACCGCCACAAGCTGGGCTCCAGAGGCATGAAGCCCATGTGCAGAGGGCCTGCTAGACTGGGAGTGCTGGTGTGGGTAGAGAAGGTCCTAGCTGTACATACACAGCCAGCAAAGGAGAATAAAAATAAGTGAATTAAAGTTGGGAATCAAAATGTTAGGGAAAAAAGGAAAAAAAGTACTGTACAGAAGGAAGCTGTCAATGAAGTTCATAGAAATATGAGCCACAAAATAGAAAAACGGAACCAGCACATAGTAGTAAGCTGCTGTTTGAAAACAGTCAATAGATAATCCTCTAAGTAATCTAATCGGGATAGAAAGAAAGCACAAGACGCACAGAATGAAAAATGACAAGGGAGAAATATAATTTCCAGGACTGACCAATTCTCATAAAGGAAACAGTGTTTAAGTTACCTGAAACAGGGAATGTGGATGGAATGGCTCCTCGCGGGATTTCAGACAGCACCTTTAAGGAGAGGGTCTTGGGTGTTGACCATGCCACTCCACAGCAAAGGAAGAGAAAAAGAGCCCTGTCATGTTCATAAAGTGAAAATAAGAAATGAAATGACAGGCTGATCTCACTTATGAATATCATGAAAAATTTAAATAAAATATTGTAAAATAATGCCCAAAAGGTATTCCAAAATTCCAAACACCTATTGTTTATTTGGATTTATTCCCAGGAGGAAAGGATGGTTTGGTGTTAGAGGTCTGCTTTATAATCCATCGTAATTAGTGCATACAAAGAGAATTACCATGTGATCAGCTCTTTGATACCACAAAGGCATTTGACAGAATTCAACAACCATTCTTTTTTTTGCTTTTTGGAGACAGGGTCTCGCTTTGTAGTTCAGGCTGGGCCTGAGCTCACTATGGTGCCCAGGCAAGCTGCTGTGAACTCAGCAATCCTCCTGTCTCTGCCTCCCGTCAACAACCATTCTTTTTTTTTTTTTTTTTTTGAGACAGGGTCTCGCTTTGTACTTCAGCCTGGCCCTGAGCTCACTATGTAGCCCAGGCAAGCCTCGAACTCAGCAATCCTCCTGTCTCTGCCTCCCGAGTGCTGGGATTACAGGCATGAGCCACCATGCCCAGCAACAACCATTCTTAATAAACACTCAATAAAAAAGACTTGACAGGTACTTTCTTTTTCTTGCAGTACTGGGGATTGAATGTGGATCTTCACACTGAACTATAGCCCCAGCCCTCTTAAAAACTTTTTATTTGGAGCACGGAACTGAGCTTGAACTTGCAGTCCTCCTATCTTAGCCCGCTAGAGTACTGGGATGTACATGCCACCACACCTGGCTTGACAAACACTCTCTTGACACGACTATATGGAACCATGTCCCAAATCCATTCTTTTTCTTCATGTGGGAACACTAAAGTTGGGAGTGAAGTAAGGAGACCTCAGCCAGTGCAAACAAATGAAAGAATTTAGAAGGATAAATACTGGAAAGAAAAGGTAGAAAGATTAATCTTTTGTAGGTGATATTATTGTGTACATGGAAAATATAGGACTGTTCATGAAAAACTACTATAGCCAACATGATAATACAATTATCTAACAATTGTTTACTTTGTCTTATAATAGTGTATAATAGAAAAGGCTATTTATAATAACCAAAATTAAGTAAAATGCCTAAGAAACAAAACATATGTGCAGTCTTCAGCAGCCCTGAAACCATTCCTCCAAATGCATCAGCTCCATTGGAGCAAAGGTTTAAAGTTGTTCATTTGGCAGTGTTTCCTGACTCCCTCTGCCCATTGCCAAGGCGATGAGCAAACCTCCAGTGGAAAGCACCCCCGTGAGGAGCTTGCCTTTTACGTGGGAAACCAAGTAAATAAAACAATCATATTGCATTGTAGGGACTATTGGCATGGCCAGTGTGCAGCCGGGTAGGGTGGGAGTGCAGTTTTGGGCACAGGTTGTCACAAGGGGATTTGCTGCAGTGTGATGTTTGGGTTTCTATTTAAGTTATTTATTGCTTAACTCTTGTTGTGTTTATTTTTAATCCTAATCTAATCATAAGCTTCTTGCCTTCCCAGGGTGTGAGGCCTATTGTAAGAGCTTGCTATGGTGACTTATTTACAATTTCAAAAGCTGAAGATTGGTCTCTTTTATATGCCAAATTCTCTATTGCATCTTGGCCTTCCTGGATCTTTCCATCCTGGTACCCACAAAATTCTGTTTTTCTGGAATAAGAATTTATGAAACCTATTACCAAAAATTCCTACCCAGGTCAGCATTGTCTGCATCATGGAAGGGTTTGTTAGAAATACAAATATTTGCGTCCTACCCATACCTGCTGAATTTTAGGATCTCCATTTTAAACACAATTTTTGGAACCTTTATATGCACATGAAAGCTGAAAAGCATTTCCTTTTTGCCTTTGTATGTTACCTTCTTACCAAGCATGATTAGGGGACTGAAGAGCTGCCCTGTTCGCAGCATATGTGTCTTATGGCTCACCTTTCTCAGATGCCCTCGTGTGGTCAGGTTCCATATGGCCCCCTGGAACTGAAAATTTGCCCGACTTTGCTGTCTAAAATGGTAGCCACTGCCTGTGTATGTAGACTAAATACAATTAGGAGTGAGTGGCATGTAGTTCAGTGGTGGAAACACTTGTCTAGAACATATGAGGCCCTGATTTCACTACTCAGCGTGGCCAAAAATATTAAAACAACAGAAGTATAATTAAATATTCAGTTGTTTAGTTACATAATCACATGGTAGTGCTCAATAAATGCTTGTGGCACAGGCATGATGGTATATACCTATAATCCTAGCAGTTGGGAGGCAGAGGCAAGAAAATTGCCACAAGTCTGAGGCCAGCCTGAGCGACATAGTGAGTTCAAGGATAACTTGAACTCCATAGTGAGACCCTATCTCAAAATCAAAACCAGTGAACAAAAACCAAAACCATAAACAACCCCAAATGCATGTGGTTGGTGTGGAGGTCATGGGTATAGAACATTTTTGTCTTCACAGAATGTTCTTTGGGTAGCCTTGGCCTAGAATATCCAGGTACTAGACTTTGAGGACTTTTGAATTGCATGATCAAATTCTCTATAGGTTCCAATTGCCTGTTGTTTCCTTTTATTTGAAGAGAACATATTTACCTGTCTGTCCATCTATGTTAGAGATGGACTCTGCCACTTCCCCATCCATCCATCCATCCATCCACCCATCCATCCATCCATCCATCCATCCAACTCTCCACCCACCCATCCACCCACTTAGTCTCTGCCATCCCTCAGATGATCCTGGCATGTATGTAGCGGGTTACTTTGATAAACACTATTGAATAAACCATCAAGTGAAGGATCTACCGCTCCTCATCTGAAGTGGGTTCAGGGCACATGTGCCTTTCAATTTCTTGCCAAAAACCTTTCTACCTTACTGCCTGAGCCCTATTTTCCTGTTTTTGTTTAGCTTTCCTGGCTGTGCAATTTCTTCCTTCTTTTCTTCCTCTGGTCTGAGCTCGTTAACGAGCTGGCAAGTGGTCTGGCTCAGAAGCTGCCAGTTGAATGAGGCCTTGTCCGTTGCTCAAGCCTGTGTGGTGACGTTCCTGGGAAAGGCTGTCCTCTGACACCCTGCGTCCCTAGTTCCAGGGCCCTTCACCCCTCATCTGCTGTCCTGCCTGCCATGTCCTGGTGTGAGTGGCTGTGTTCAGGTCCCAGATGTCACTGGTCCAAGCAGTGGAGACCTGTCCTGTCCCATTTTTTTGGTGTGGGAGTGGACAACAGAGTCCTGAATAGGACACAGCCCCAACGGGAATTGAGGTGTCCAGCAGGGACAGTCTGTGAGCCCATGTTTCTGCTCTAAAAAAGTGCTTTTCCATTTCTTTTTCTGTGTGTGTGTGGACATCCCAGAACAGTAGGTTCTTCAGCTTAGCTTCTTTGTCCCTCTGGTCCCTCTGTCACTAAGACTGCAGGCCTCACTTTTCACATTTTGCTTTGCTTGTTTTGAAGGTGGCTGGGAGCAGACCCAGGCCAGCGTCTGTGCCTTTTGGGCCTTTGCTGTCACCTGTGGCTGCGTGGTGAAAGTGACAGGCAATATCTCCTCTGCTGTCAAAGCTTAGGGGCTGGAGGTGAGTCTGAAGTGCCCTCGCCTGTGGGGCTTTTATCCAGCTCCCACAGGAAAGCCTTAGGGATTCTGCTGAGAACTGTTCTGTTGGGAGGCGCCTCTGGGGCCTCCCTCAGGTTGAAGGCTGCAATCACAGCCCCACTGCAAACAGCCACAGCTCTCATTAGGGTCCTTATCCATGTTTCTGGTTCTCTAACCTTAGCACCAGACTGGCCCACTCCAGTCTGCAGAAGCATGAGCTTGAAGACCTCACAGCTCATGTGCTTGGCTCTGATCCCTGCCTGGCACCATCCTGCTTTCCAACTCCAGCAGAAAAGGGGGGAAACTTCTGCCTATCTGGGGCTGTGTGTGGCTCCATCCACCTGCCGCTCTTGATGCGCCCGACAGGCCCATGCCTGAAAGCTGAGCCTAGTCTGCCTTTCAGTCATTGCAGGAACTCCCTCTGGCAGTGCTAGGCCCAGCAGGGCCCAGCAATACTGGTGGAAACCCTGAGGCTTTTGTTAATCTCCTGCTTCACCTTTGTGGAAGGGTAGGCAGAGGCAGCCTGGTTTTGAGGGATGTTTACTATGCTCTGGGCACAGGGCTCCTTGGGCAGCACTTCTCCAGGTCCTCAGCCTCACTTTCTCCACTGGCAGAATGGTGACATTGACCACCCTCCCTCCCAGCGTGGAGGGAAGGAGGGAATGAGATCATGCAAACAAACACCCTTCTGGTCAATATGTGTTTATTACTGCAACAATTAGGATGCTCCCCAGTAGGCTAATGATGGCTCTTGCCAGCTCATGGGGTTTTGATGAGGGTAAAATAAAACGCCCAGAGGAAGCACTGGTGTCTCCACTCTGCAAGCATCTATTGAGCACCCACTGCACGCCACTGCAGAGGCAGGCACTGGGGCTATAGCATCAGTGAGACAGATGCTAAAGGCACAGGAAGCCTGGTGAGGATGTGAGTAGCTGTCTCGGCTGAGTGAGCGGCCTGGGGAGGAACCAAGGGTGCCCTGGCCAAGGAAGCTGATGTCCCCTGATTCACAGAGGAGTCAATGTGGCCTGGCCACTCTCCTCAGTAGAGGAGAGGCTTCTGAGAGGTGCTTCTTTGTCTCTCCTGAGATGGGCTCTTGGTCTGGGCACTGTCCCGAGTATCTCTAAGGCTCCTGCAGCACAGGCTTGGGAGGAGGTGGCAGCCATAGTACAAGGCTGCTGGAGAACAGAAGTGAGCTGTGGTCCTCCTACCCAAGCAGGAAGCCAATTTAGACCTCTGGTGGCACCTGGGTGAACAAGAGAGGTGTTCTCAGTGACAGCATTCTCTCCAGCCCAGGCTGGCAGGATAGTGGCCACTGGGACCTGCGTTGTGCCCCCTGGGCTGGGACTCCTGGGGTTCAGCAGTGGGGCTCCTGCAGCCGCACTCCAGTCGCCCTTCCCACCAGGGGTACAGCTGGCTCTGTCCAGGGCCCAACTTCTAGGCAGTGGCTGCCAGCCCCAAGCACAGGCTCTGCCTGGGAACTTGAGTTTTCTGTAAAATTTAAGGAAAGTGGGGGAGACAGGGCGAAAATGTTTTGAGTTGCGACAGGCAGTTCAGATGAGTGTGTGAGGAGGGTGGCTGGCCCTCTCTGGGGAGTGGCTAGTGCATGGCGTGGACTCCTTAAAGGGATCCTTTACTGGAGCTGGAGGGGTGGATGGGCTGACAATGAGTCCACCTTCAGTGAGTGCAGCACGTTCTCTCTGGGCAGTTTCTGGAGAGGGGTTGTGCTTGCTATCCCTCTCGTCCCTCTCCCCGCAGAGTCTCCTGTCCGCTCTCCTTGGAGTTCTTCTGTTGGTCACGTGCATGCAGGAGTGTAGGGTGTTGTCCTCTCCTCCCTACTGAGTGGATGTCTCCAGAGGGAGACCTGTATGATTCTTGTCTGTTCTGGGGATTCCCGGTCACTTCGGCAAACAGACCCAGCCCAAGTCCAGAGAAGGGAGACTAGAGGGTGGCTGGGGAATTGGCTCCCAGAGTGGCAGTGTGGTATCCTGGCCCTGCTTCTCTCCCAGCCCCTCTCGCAGACAGGGAAGTTTTAATAGAAGAGTGGAAATAAGGGTGTTGGCTTGGAAGATCCTCCTGCCTATGCCCTGGGCAGATCTGTGCCTCTATCCTCTGCTTTTGTTTTGTGGCTCCACTGGGGCATTTTCACCTGCCCATCTCCCTGCAGGTTTTGTGTATATCCCTCCCACCCAGGGTCCTCAGCCACCTTCATCCAGTCCCCAGCCATCTGGCCAGCTCACTGTGGTCTTCAGAATGAGAAAGGGGTAGCCAGGATCCCCAGCAGTGGGAGAGCCTAACAATGTCCCCACCCTGGTGCACCCAGGCACGGCCAGATGGGTGGCCACAGAGGAGGCTGCACATCGGCCATCGCTGACCTTTGTTCAGACAAGTCTTGCTTTTTGGGGTTCCTGGAATGCAGGGCATGGAGCAGAGTGGGGCTCAGTACACTTATGGGGCCACGCTTATCCTCAGCCACACTTCCAGACCTGAGAACCTGGTGAGGACATTTCATCTGATGGAGCCCCAGAGTGGCCCCTGGCAGGAGAGAGCACAGCCAGCCATATAGCTGGAAAGGAAGCCGGAAAACACAGGCAGTACCCCGAAGACCTGAGCTGTCTCTGTGGGATGGACAACTGGGTGGGTCTCTGTGATGGTGGTGATGCTACCTGGGCATCGGCTCTCTTCTGACATCCTGGATGAGTCAGCCTGGTTCTCACTGGGCCATGAGACAGGTGGAGGCATATATGGGTCCTGTCTCCAGGACCCTGCCAGAATCTGTAACTTTGCTGTGTTCACTGATCACCATTCAGTGGAATTTGCTTTCATGCATACCTAGCAACCCCTGCAACATGTCTCCACACATTGGGCATGATGGGACTTTTGCATGTGGGACACATATGTGTATCTGCACAGTCTGCCCCATGAGCCATGTGGAAGAGATACTGTACCTTCTCACCCTGGGTCCAAAACCCCAGCCAGGACTGCGGGCTTGCTTGCCCAGGGATATCCAGCTGTTTACCTCCAGGTGCCTGAGCCCCCAGAGTCAGAGAGCAAGCTGAGGGGCTCAGGCCAGTGTGGGGCAGTACCATGGGCCACCACAGAGCATGGTGCCTGGCTGCAGGACTGAGAAAGGTAGCGAGGGTGTCGGTCAACTGGGGACACGTGGGAGAGGAACTGCCAGCTTTCCTGGGGCTCAGCTGGATAATAGGGGGTGGACTAGGTGTCTCCCAGGAAAGGGATTAGAGATTTCCCTGGTTTGGGGGAAGTGTTGGCAGGGAAGGGGATGCTGGTAGAGGGAAGGGAGGTGGCAAGCATCTGTCCCTGCACTGGGAGATTTGGATCCCTACCCACTTCTGCCCCTCAGCGTTAGAAGGGGCTGTGGGAAGGTCGAGGGGACTGGGCTTCCCGGCTGTGTGCTCCTGGCCCCTCCTGTCTCACTGGGGGGTTCCTAAAGGGGCTGGTCCTGGCTCCTCCATGAAGATGCCCAATGTGGACTCATTTCCCATTTGATTGTGCTTTAAATGAAGAGGAAAAGAGGGCAGGAGCAGTCATTGTCTCTTGGAGCTGAATTCTGATTCCATCTTCCTGTGAGCACTGGCACGAGGCTCAGAGTGGACTTCTTTCTTTCTTTTTAAAAACAAGAAATATCAAAGCCTCTGTCAGCGCTGGAGATGAAAAGACAGGGCAGTGTTCTTCCGCTGCCTCCCTGTGTTCCTGCCCCCTAGGATCCGTTATTGTTTTTCTAGAATAAGAAGGAAAGAAGGAAAGAGTTTTTTATTTGTAGGCACTTTTCCCCCCTTAATGAGGTAGTGGGTGGTAGTGTAGTGTGTTTTTATTTTATGTTATTTTTTTTAATCCCTTGCTGCTTTGGGGGAGGGTGACAGTGTTTGAGTTTGGGGTGTGGGTATGTGGGGGAAGGTGCTGTCTTAGAGAGGAACAGTACAAGCAGATGTTACACCCCCATGTCTAGGAGGTGGGGGTGAGGACAGGCCTGGTTATGTAAAAGCACCCAGGAGGAGGAGGAGGAGGAAGGGGAGGAAGAGGAGGAGGGAGGATGGGCAGGATGGGGAGGAGGGGCAGCTGGGGATTCAGATGGAGACCAACAGTGCAGCCTAATGCTCCTCTCCCAGTCCTTGAGGAAGGCCGACAGGTGCAATCTGCAGGGCCTGTGGCTGTGGCATGGCAGACGTCAGGATGTCGGCGTCAGTCGGACTGGTGAGGGTGTGGGTGCCCGCTGGGGAGGGAGCCCCTGGAGCCTTAATGGAGGACTCATCATTTCTCTGTTTCCTCCCTTCTCTCCTCTTCACACCCTGCTTGTCTATTGATTCTTTCTCCAAATCAATTTCCAGCCACGGGGGAGACAGGCCTCCCCATTCTCTGAGTTTCCTCGATGCCTCCTTCCACCAGCCTGGGCGGTCACATGGCCATAGAGCCAACACGCTGTGAAGGGCTGTGGCACCAGCTGTCCCAGCCTCAGCGTATGAAGGGGCTGAGTCTGGTACTTTTCCGTTGTGCAGATCTGCAATTCCATCCACGAGGCCAATCACAGACCCAAGCAGGGCAGGTGCCTGTGAGGAGAACATGGGGGCACTGGGAGCCTCCATACCCCTCAGGACGATGCCTGGGCAGTGTTGTGGGTGTCCAAGCCTCTCTGGGCATAGCTGGCTGTGGTGCTCTTTGTGCCCTAGGGAGGCCAGCTGCTTGTCAATTGCCCTAATGGCCACTTTCGCAGCCTGCCTAGGGCACCCTGTTTTGCTGGCTCACCTTGCATCCTTTCCCTGTTCTACCCATACTCGCTGTGCCTTTCCAGGTAGACCAGTATGCTAGAGGTGCACTGGGCAGTAGCCAAGAATCACACTGAGGGTCAAATCTAGTGCCATCTGTGCTAATAGTTCACAGGCTTTATACATAAGACTGTGCTGCTGGTGCGTGCTCAGAATGCTCTGTCTTCACAGTGCTTCATTGATTGGTATTTATTTATCAGCCTGTTTGTTTACTTCTTCTCCTTGGAGGCCCTGATAAAGGAGGGAATGTGAAGTTACTAAGCAGGTCTTGATTTCCTATGTGTTGAGAGCCAGTGGCCTCCCAGTGCAAGATGCCAGGTCATTGGGCACCTATGCTGTGCCACATGGTTTTCCTCAAGGTAGGAGGTGATTCTGCCCTCAGTGGCACCATCTTGGATGAATTATACTGTAGGATCTGCTCAGCACAGGCTTGCTGTGCATTTCAGGGCATAGTCCTGTCCAAGCCTCTGTGCATCTGTCAAGGAGTCTCAGAGATGAACGCAGTCTTACAACACCTGCGGTGTTTTTGTTTCCTAACCCAGGAAGGTGCTCAGTAAGGCCCAGAGGAGGTGATCTTTAGGATGATCTCACAGTGGTTCTGGAAAATCACTGATAATGTAAGTGGGAAGGATGCCTGCTAGTGGACAGCGTGGCTTCCTTGACTGTTCAGTGGCCATTTGCTGGGTGATGCTGGCCTTATGGTTGTCTTCTAGGCCTGTGGTTGTGTTTGTTGATAGACAAGGGAATCTGTGCCTGCCTCACCTAGAGTGGTGGCCACCAGCCGTGTGGGAGAACTGGGCAGCTGGAGTGTGGCAGGTCTGAGGGATGAGGGCTAAGCTCACATAGTGTCCCAGTCACAATTTCTTATATGGATTACCTGTTGTTCTGGTGTTAGTTTGGATATATTGGGTGAAATAGAACATACTATTAAAATTAATTTTATTTTAAAAAAAAACTTTTGAAAACATGGCTATTAGAAAATTTAAAATTACCCATGTGACCTGGGTAGTATTTCTGTTGGGCAGACTGTTGTAGGTCAGCTTCCCCTGCCAACAGTTGGGCTCCTTCCTTGTCTCAAGCCTTGATTTCCTACTGAAAAGTGAGGGATCCCCAGGACTAACATTCCAAGGCTCGATGACCTTTTTCTGACTTGCTTCTAGCATCAGGGATCCTGCACTGAGTCTGCAAAGGGCTTTTCAGGAAGCTGCCTGTGGAAGAGGTTCCCCCCAAGCTACTTCTCTCTGACTCTGTCCCAGTTCTACACCATGGAGTTTTTGGGAAACACTCTCCAGCTTTGTAAATATCCATTTAAAAAATAAAAATAAATCCATTATTTTGTCAACCTTCATAACACCCAAGTTTATAAAACGCCTCTCACATAGAGGTCTCAGAGCACTGCATAATAAACAGTACATTAAAAAAAAAAAGATCATGTTCACAGAGAGGCTGAAAGCAGCAGAGCGCATGTTTTTATTTCTGTAAACCTGAAGCCAGCCTGCAGGCCCCAGAAAGTACCATGTGCTGGGGCCCCCTGGTGACAACAGGAAGGGCCACTGCTACTCCGGAAGTTGGGTCTGTGGGGCATCAGGTAGCCCAAAACACAAGCTAAACAGAGGACTGAGAGGAAATGGAAGCAAGAGAAGGGCTGAGTCCCCCAGTGTGCACAGTGCCAGTGAGGGCGCCTGCCTGTGAGGAGGAGCCGGTGGCTGGGACAGCTCGCCTGGGCTTGGGCTGGCCTTATGCTGGTGGGCGGGCAGAGAGAGCTCCAGTGGCAGCACCAGTGAATGGGGAGGAGGCACATCCCCTCTGCCATGTCTCTTGAGTCTGTGTCCCTGGAGTGCTAAGGACGAGGCATACTCTGCTGGGGATGGGCTGCCCTCCCAGGAGCCTGCTGGCTTTAATTGCCATAGGCATTTTGCACCCTGTGCTGGGCGGTGCATTGTAAACCCCTCTTATTTTTATTTTCCCATTTTTGACATTGTCCTTCAGCTCCTCTTCCACACTCCCCGTTAAGTGTTAAATCACTCCATTTATTTAGTGTGAGTGTTTCTGAGAGCTCATTTTTATCTTGGTGAAAACCGGGCTTGCTCATGGGCACATAATGAAATTGCATAAATATACCCTTAGCTTGGAATCTAATTTATTTTTCCTGTTCATTACGGGGTAGAAGGCCATTATGAAATGTATAACTTTTTTTTTCCAGTGCTGGAATTGAAAGGCTGTGGCTTGGGTTCTTTTTATTCTGCTGATTTCGTCCTGATTCAATTTAAAGCTGGTTAGGGCTCAAACACTGGAGCGTAATTGACAAAGATCAGTGTGGGTTGTAATGCCAATGTCTTGTCTGTGGCTTCCACAACTCGACAAGCCTGTGGGTTAAGCAGCAATTCCAGGGGAGGGTGCCTGGGCCTAGCAATCTCCTGCTGGCCTTGGAGAGATGGACAGGGAGGGCTTTCCTGTGGCCATTGGTCACAAGTATGGCTGTGGCCCAGGGTGGCAGTGCTCTGAAGTGGCCCAGGCTGGAGGAGAGGGCCTGGGACACATCTGACCTGAATCTCTCAGCAGTGACCAGAAACCTCTTCCAGAACATGGCACCTCACTTTTCTTGAGACAGGGAGGCTGAAGGACTGCCAGGGCCACCAGGCTAAGCTGGAAGCTCCCACTCTCCCCAGGGTTGCCCTCAAGGCAATGCCAAATGAATGCTGGGACAGTGAGAGCCCCAAGTAAACTGGGCATGGTGGGAAGCTGAAGCAGGATGAGCTGAAGGTAGAGCCCAGTTTGGCCAAGTCAGGGATTTGGTGAGAGCTTATCTCAAAATAAAAAAATAAAAGGGGTAGGAATGTATCTCAGTGGAAAGGTCCTGGGTTCAATCCCCCCATTAAAAAGAAGCCCAATGTCCTCACCTGTAGAAACCCCAGCTGAAGCTCTAGCTCATAGCATTAGTGTGGGTTGTTGCATCATGTAGGACAAAGATAGGACTTTGGGCATCCAAGGAAGGCTACGGTGAGATGCTGCTCTTAGCAAAGAAGTGGGTAGACACTGCCCAGAGCATTGATGGGGTCTTGGGCCAGAAACTGGATACCACATACTTTCACAGGATGAGGCCAGCCTCCTCTAATTCATCTCTCTCTGTGGTTACCAACTGCCTTCCATATGCTGGGCAATGTCATGCTCAGTGTCAGGAAGCTCCAGCTCCTCTTGCTGTAGGGGCCCAGCAGCGCGGGTTTGATGGGAACTCATGACTCCTAAATTGGAAGTGTGTTGCTAAAATGCTCAGTCTAGCTTGGACAGAGCCCTCCTGGAGGCTAGTGTATGAGCATGAGTGTGACCATGGCAGGAAGGAAGACCCTTGTGCAGACACCTTGTGCTCAGGGGGCACAAGAGAAAACCAATGTGAGCCAGTATTGTAGGCTGGTATACCTGGGTCCCTCCCTTGCCCCATGACTACAATTGCCAGATGCAACACAGGACACCCTGTTACATCTGAATTTCAAACCAGTGATGATATTTTTAGTTGTGAGTGGAAGATTTCATGGGACATGCCCTAAGGAACAGGAGGGATCAGCCAGTGTGTGTGTTTGGCTAAACCTAGTGACCCTCCTTTTTTTTTT
>PVIC010002285.1:53784-79458 GCA_004025085.1 Thryonomys swinderianus | reverse complement strand
TCAGGCTGGGCCTGAGCTCACTATGGTGCCCAGACAAGCCACGGCGAACTCAGCAATCCTCCTGTCTCTGCCTCCCGAGTGCTGGGATTACAGGCGTGAGCCACCATGCCCAGCATTATATGTGGTAACCGGGGATCGAACTCAGGTCCTTACGCTTGCGAGGCAGGCGCCGGAACCACTGAGCTAACCCTCCGGCCCTATCAGTTTTCTAATGGTGTGTGTGTGTGTGTGTGTGTGTGTGTGTGTGTGTGTGTGTGTGAATGCTTCTAATAAAATTTGGTCTTTTGTAGATGCAGGTAAACATTATCACAATCAGAATACAGAACTGTTCCATTACCACAAAGAAACTCTTTTCAATTCTTACTAATCACAGCTTCTCCTTTCTCTAACCCCTAGAAAGCACTGATCTGTTCTTTGTCACCATAGTTTTGTTCATATAGTACATGAACCTTTACCTGTATTTTTTTTGACAAGGTCTTGCTATTAATTCAGGCTGGCTTTGAGCTCACTATGTAGCTCAGGTGTCCTCAAACTCTCAGCAATCCTCCTGCCTCACACTACTGAGTCCTGGGATTACAGGGCATGTGCCAGCATGCCCTGTCCATAGCCCTTTGAAATTGGCTTTTTTCTTCACTCAGTGTAACTCCCTTGAAAAACATCCAAGATTTTTTATGTATCAATAGTATAATATATAGATATATAAGTCTGTTCATCCATTCATTTTTTTTCTTTTCCTGTCCCCTCTTCTCCCTGTCTCCCTTCTGGCCTTCTCTTTCTCTTTCTCTCCTTCTTTCCCTCCCCCCCCTTTTCTTCCACTGAACTCCATAATGAGCCCATTTAATCATATTCTGAAATTTTGAACTACCTTTGTATTATTTCCAGTATCTTGAAATTATAAATTGCTGTGACCATTCATATGTAAGTCTTTATGTAAAAATAAATTTTGTTATTTTTCTAGGATAAATGCCCAAGAATGTGATTGCTGGCTTATATGGTAAGGATATATGTAATTTTATAAGAAACTTACAATTATGCCTTCCGCACTGGAGCTGCATTGAGATGGCCCAGGGGGGTGCAGTGGGAGAGGAGACCCGCGCCATTACCTACATCCAGGGCAGCAGCCTTCCGGCTGACCCCCACCCCACACCAGAGCTGTGCTAAGATGGCCCAGGTGGGCGCGCTGGGAGAGGAGGCCCACACCATTTCCTGTGCCTTCCACATGGGAGCTGCACTGAGACAGCTGAGGCGGTTGCAGAGGGAGAGGAGACCCGCACCATTACCTACACCCAGGGCAGCGGCCTGCCGGCCAGCCCCAAATAACCCCACACCAAAGCTGTGCTGAGACGGCCCAGGTGGGTACGCTGGCAGAGGAGGTCTGCACCATTTCCTGTGCCCTTCCACACCGAAACTGCACTGAGATAGATCAGGCAAGATAAAGGTTGAGGGATATCTCCTTTTGACCAATGCGGTTAGCTTGGTATACTGTCATTGTGATTTTGATGCGTTGTTACTCTTTTTATTCCTTCATTTTGAAATAACTAATTTTTTTCTCTTATTTTCCTACTTTGCTGGTACTAAATCTGTCCAACGTTCTGGGTTTTTGTCCTCCTTATTGCTCACATCTGTATAGAAAAGGGAAGCTAGCTTCCATTTTGCCATCTACTCCTAGGTCCCTCTATTCACCTCTTGTCCCCACATACTCTCCTGTATTCCTGTCAGAAGCAACACCCAGAAGTAAAAGACTCTCAGGCTGCCCTATTTCTTCTTCTGTATTATTATACAAAGGTGTGCAAAGTCTACAGCGGTCTTACAGCATACAATAGGTACTGTTTTATATATGTCCTTTTAGTCTCTGTTACCCACTGGCATATATGAGGTTCTCGAGATCTATGTAATCTTTATAAATCTGCTAACCCTAATTCATTCTCCTTCTGTCTCCCTACCTCCCTGATTCCCAAGTGGCCTTTTATTCACAAAGGATACTGGGGGTACATTTAATACCTGCATGTTGTATACACATTGCTGATAATTCTAAATTTTGGCATATGGATATAGAGGTAACTCATGAGTTCAAAGTCTTCAGAATAGAAATAATCAAAACTTTTTATTTTATTTACTGTGTTTAACACTAATACTGGCACTAACTGTATTATGGTAACAAAGATGATGTGATTGTTCTGTTCAAATACCTCCTATAATGTGTCAGAACTGAGAACTCTCAAGGATTATTACAGATTCAGGGAGGACACCCCAGGAAAGTAACACTTCCAAAGGGTCCCAGATAATAGAAAGAAAGAGACTTGCAACAAAAATTGCCCTGACACCAGGCAAAGAATTAAACAGATAAAATTAGTAACAATAAAGGAGTAGAAATGAGAAAACATTCAAAAATCTAGACACAAAGATCACCACCACAGGGAAATTCAGAGAAAAGGGAAATAGAACAAACTGAAACTCAAATACCAGGACTCTTGGAGATGGTAACTAAAGCAAATCTAGTAAAATGGAAATCAGAACTCATCCCTGAGATCAAAACACAGATACTGTCCACAGTGCAAGACATCAATAAAGAAGAGATCAGCAAGATGACAGAATCCAAGATAACAGAAGGAATAGAACCTTTTAAACAGCTTCAAGCAGAGCTCCAGGTGATGATAAAGGAAAATAAAAGTCTGGGAAGTAGGATGAATGAAGCAGAGAACTGAATCTCAGACCCAGAGGACAGTGTAGCAGCCAATGAACAGGAAAGACATAATCTATGGAAAAGGGCAAAGGACCATGAGAAATCAGTCCAACAGCTTCTAGATGACTCAAAAGAAAAATAACGTAAGACTGATTGGAGTCACTGAGGAAGCAGGAGACACTGCAAAAGACATAAAAAAAAAAAAAACTGTTGGCAGAGATAACGGCAGAAAACTTCACAGGAAAAGAATTGGACATACAGATAAATGAGGACTATAGAACTCCAAAACACCATGACATAAAAATATCTACACCTACACATATAATTATCAAGGTTTCAGATACACAATAAAAGAAGGAAATACTGAAAGCTGTGAGAGAAAGGAAGAAAATCACCTACAAAGGGAAGCCCAGTAGGATCACAGCAGACTTTTCAACACACTCAATGCAAGGAAATCCTGGAGGGTAGTGTTTCAAGCATTGCAGGAAAACAACCTCCAACCTAGACTGTTGTATCCTGCAAAACTATCTTTCAGAATAGACAGGGAAATAAGATACTTCCATGATCAAGAACACCTGAAAAACTTCACAAATACAAATCCTGCACTCCCAAACACTCAAAAGAACATCTTGGAAAAAAAAAACACAGATAATTGCAAACACATGAGACTAAACAGAGTGAACTTGCTGGGGCAAACAAGAAACTAAATAGAAAAGGGAAAAAGCAAGGAAGAAAAGAACCAAGAACAGGGAAACATGGCAGCTCTGCATATGTCCATATCAGTCATAACCATTAATGCCAATGGACTCAATGGGCCAATTAAAAGACACAGGCTAGCAGATTGGATCAAGAAGCAAGATCCTACAATCTGCTGCATTCAGGAAACACACCTAATTCAGAAGGAAACCCATAGACTGAAAACAAAAGGTTGGAAAACAATCCATGCCACAGGAAACTGCAAAAAAGCAGGAGTGGCTATCCTGTTTGCAGATAAAATAGATTTCAAACCCAAACTGATTAAAACAGATAAAAAGGTCACTATATTCTTGTACAGGGAACTATCCAAGAGAAAGAAATAACAATCATAAATATTTATGCACCAAACTCTAATGCACCCAACTATATAAAACAAACATTACTGGACATGAAAAGCCAGTTAACCATGAATACAATAGTAATAGGGGACTTTAATACTCAACTGTCAAAAATTGACAGATTGAGTGGACAAAGGATCAATTAGGAAATACTTGAGCTAAATCAAACTTTAGAGCAAATGGACTTAAGAGACACCTACAGAATATTTCACCCTACAAAGCCAGAATATACATTCTTCTCAGCTGCTCATAGGTCATTCTCCAGAATAGATCACATCCTAGATCATAGAACAGGCTTAAGTAAATGCAAAGGAATTGAAGTTATCCCCTGCATACTATCAGACCATAGTGCCTTGAAACTAGAGCTGAATAGCAAAACAAATTCCAAGATCCTCACAAACACATGGAAATTGAACAACACTCTGTTGGCCAATCAATGGGCCACAAAAGAAATTAAAGAAATTAAACAGTTTCTACAAGCAAATGAAAACCCCAGTACAACCTACAGGAATTTATGGGACACAATGAAAGCAGTTCTATGGGGGAAATTCATAGGCTTGAGTGCCTACACTTGGAAAATAGAGCAAATAAACAATCTAATGATGAACCTCAAACAAAGAAAAAGAGGAGCAAGACAAACCCAAAGCTCATACTAGGGAGGAAATTATAAAGATCAGAGCAGAAATCAATGCAATGGAGACAAAGAGAACAATACAAATAATCAATGAATCAAAGAGTTGATTCTTTGAAAGGATAAATAAAATCAACAGACCCTTACCAACCTTATCAAACAAAGGAAAGAAAAGGCTCAAATCCATGCCATAAGGAATGAAAATGTGAAATCACCAGAGATCCACTGGAAGTCCAAAGGATAATAAACACGTACTTTGAAAATTTGTACTGCAAAAAGATGGAAAATCTAGAAGAAATGGACAGATTCCTAGACACATATGAACTTCCAAAGCTGAATGAAGAGGATATAAAAATGTTAACAACCTGATATCAATCTGTGAAATTGAAAATGTAATAAAAAACTTACTAACAAAGGAAATTCCTGGTCCTGGTAGCTTCATTGCTGAATTCTACAGGACTTTTAAAGAAGAGTTAATGCCACTACTTCTTAATCTATTTAATGAAATTGAAAGGGAAGCAGTACTCTCAAAATCATTCCTTGAAGCAACCATTACCTTCATTCCAAAGGCAGAGAAAGACCCAACCAAAAAAGAAAACTACAGGCTAACCTCTCTAATGAACATTGATGCAAAAAATCCTCAATAAAACACTGGCATAGAGAATACAGAGAGTAATCAAGAAAATCATACACCCTGATCAAGTCAGATTTATCCCAGGGATGCAAGGCTGGTCTAACATACGTAAATCAATCAATGTAATACACTATATTAACAAACTCAATGACAAAAATCATTTGATCATCTCAATAGATGCAGAAAAGGCATTTGACAAAATCCAACACCATTCATGATCAAAGCCCTACAGAGAATTGGAATAGATAAGAGTTTATCTCAATCTAATAGAAGCTATTTACAAGAAACCAACAGCTAGCATCATACTTAATGGGCAAAAACTGAAATATTTTACACTAAGATCAGGAACAAGAAAAAGATGTCTGCTGTCACCACTTTGTTCAGTATAGTGCTGCAAACATTAGCCATAGCAATTGGGCAAGACAAAGATATAAAAGGAAAAAAGATAGGCAAGGAAGAAGTTAAAGTGTCATTATTTGCTGATGATATAATACTCTATTTAGAGGATCCTAAAAATGCAACCAAAAGACTGCTAGACTTAATTACCAAATTTAGTAGTGTTGCTGGATACAATGTCAATGCTCAAAAATCAACAGCCTTTGTCTACACAAACAACAGACTCACAAAAAGAGAAATTGGGGAGTCAATCCCTGTCACAATAGCGCCCAGAAAAAATGAAATATCTACGAATCAGTCTAACAAAGGAGGTGCAAGACCTCTACTCTGAAAATTATAGGACTCTGAAAAACGAGTGAGAAAAGGATGTCGGAAAGTGGAAAGACATCCCTTGTTCCTGGGGTAGGAAGAACTAACATCGTCAAAATGGCTATACTCTCACAACTACTGTACAGATTCAATGCAATTCCAATTGAAATTCCAACACTATACTTCATAGAGCTAGAGAAAACATCCAAAAATTCATCTGGAACCACAAGAGACCTAGAACAGTAAAAGCAATTCTAAGAATGATGACATGGCAGGGGGTATTACAATCCCCAATTTAAAACTATAAAGCCACTGTGATAAAAAAAAAAAACGCATGGTACTGGCAAAGTAACAGACCTGAGGACCAGTGGAATAGATTAGAAGATCCAGAAACAACTCCAGATACACTGAGCCACTTTATCTTTGACAAAGGAGCCAGACATTCGCAGGGAAGGAAAGATAGCTTCTTTAACAAATGGTGCTGGAAAAACTGGGCTTTAACCTACCAAAAACTAAAGCTAGACATATCTCTTTCACCATGTACAAAACTAAGATCACAATAGATTTGAGACTTAAATAGTAAAACAGAAACAACAAACTTGCTGGAAAACAGGTTAGGTAAAACTCTTGGAGACACTGGCTTAGGCAGAGACTTTATAAATAAAACCTTTATAGCACAAGAACTAGCAGAAAGAATCAACAAATGGGATCTCATCCTACTAAAAAGCTTCTGCCCAGCAAAAGAAACCACTGGCACCACTAAAAGTCAACCAACAACATGGGAAGATGTCATTACTACCTGTTTGTCAGACAAAGGGCTACTATCTACAATATATAACAAACTTAAATCAGTGTCCCCAAGATTAAAGACCCAATTCAAAAATGGGCATCTGAAATGAACAGACACTTCTCAGAGGCAGAAGTCAAAGCATCCAAGAAGCACATGAAGAAATGTTCAACATCTCTTGTCATTTGAGAGATGCAAATGAAAACAACACTGAGATTTCATCTCACTCCACAAAGAATGGCTCTTATTGCAAAAATCAACCAATAAATGCTGGAGAGGCTGTGGTTAGAAAGGAACTCTTCTCCACTTTTGGTGGGATTGCAGACTTGTGCAACCATTGTGGAGATCTGGGTGGAGATTCCTCAGAAAACTAGGAATAGAGGTCCCATTTGACCCTGCTATTCCCCTGCTAGGAACATACTCAAAGGAATTTTAAAAATCACATTGGAAAGACATATGTACACCCCTCATTCATAGCAGCTCAGTTCATGATAGCCCAATCTTGGAAATAACCCAGATGCCCATCAACTGAAGAGACTGGATAAAGAAGGTTTTTTTTAAAAAAAATAAAATGGAATATTACTCTGTCATAAAGAACGAAAAGTTTCATTAATTTATGTGCAAATTGATACACCTGGAGGAAACACTAATAAGTGTAATGAAGAGATCACAGATATGCAAATACAAGATCTTTTCTTTGGTATGAGAACATGTAGATGTAAATGAGTTCTAGAATCTATGATAGTTTTTTTTTTAAATAGGAAATATCGAAAGGGAATTTGGTGTGGGAATGTAATGAGGGGAAGGAATAAATAAGATTCAGAAAGAAAATGAAAGAGCATGTATATAAGGGGTGGGGGATGGTGGATGAGTAGGGATGGGAGTAAAAATGAGAATTAACTTGTATCATATAGTGGTACAAATTCCCCAATGTTGTGTGTGATTGAAAGCTGTATATAAAATGTACCAATAAAGAATTCAATTTTAAAAAAAGAAACTTACAACTATTTTCCAGAGTGATAGCACTGTTTTATATTGCCACCAACATTGCACATATGAAAGATCCAGCTGTTTTGCAACCTCACCAGCAGTTGGCTTATCAATCGCAACTTTTTAAGGTGTACAAAGATTAGTATTACTTTTTCTCAATGCCTACCAAGTACTTATGCTTTTGAAACATGATAGAGGAGGAGAAGACTTTAGGTAATACAAAGCATTATAGAGACAAAATACGAGCACAAATTGGAAGATCTCAGGAAGAAAACATGTCAGGCAATTGCTTTCTTTTTATCCTATAGGTTAACATCAGAGAAATGTATACAGGAAATAGATTTATGACTCAACTATTAAACAACATTTATGACACTCAACTATTAAAGTATCACTGAGCCAATTGCTGAAGGTGAGATAGTTGGATAGGAATTTTACCTCCACCTGATAAGGATGTGAGTTAGGCCAATCATTTTAAAAAACAGGATCAATAGACAGCTGGTTTATAAAATTAAAAGTCTGGTATTAGAGAAAGACCAGGAAATAAATAGATGCTCTGATATGTCATATGAGACACATTCTTGCTCATTCTCTAGGCTTATAATACACACTACTACACAAACTCCTCACTTAGAGACAGAAGAGCATGAACCTTGGTTTCTGGTGTTTCTAGGGATGCTATATGGAAAACAAACCCTGGTTCCAGAGTGAACCACGTAGCCTGTTAAAATACACAATGTGCTTGAGTATTCCTCTGATAATAAGTGATCAGAGGGGAAAAAAACTATGGAAAAATATTTTAGGATTAAAATAGAAGAATACTATCCTTAAAAGTCCCAAAGGAAAAATGTACTTCTGAAAAAGAATACAAAAATTAAGGAAATTAAAAAATGAAATGGTTTTGCATTCTCAACAGGATGCAACAAAAGTTTATTGAGAATCGTCATGATAAGGGAGAGAGTGGAAGCAATGGTAAAAAAACAGCAATAGAATTTTAATTAGCATTAAACATAGCAACGGTCATGATTTCAGGAACTTAACAAGTATAACATACAAGCCTAAATAAATTTTGTAAGACTTCTAAGATAAAACACAATAGAAACACAGAAAGAAAATATGATTTGTTTAGAGTAGCAAGACCTAAGTATCAAATAAGTATTTGTTTTCCCCCTCCAAAATTAACATTTATTATATTCACTCTGGCCTCAAATTCCCAATTTGACTCTTCCCAACTGAAGCATACCATAAGAATCTGATACAATTGCTTAGTTCTGAAATTTTGACCAATGTGGCTCTACTTTCAAGCCATTAAAGATCAGAAAAACACATGTTGAGGGTAGGCAAAAATCATCATGTCTTCTCTCCTCAGAAATATGAGTGTATTTTGCTTCTCTTAACCAGAAATTTTTCTTTCACACATATAGGCACAAATCCAGATGCTAACACTATCTAGAGAGTGATTTTCCATAAGACCTGAATGATTTTGCTTGATCAATAACTTCATAATATAATGTTTGAAGAAAATAAATGAAGTTTTACCTCAATATCAAATAAAAATTAATATACTAACACCAAACATGCTCAACTGTAATATTATAGCCTCTGTATTCTTTTCAATTGTATTAGCTGTCTTTTAATACTTCAGAACCAGTTTGATATCTATGTTTTCTCTTTCCCTCTTTTATTTTTTTAGATAATTCTGATCCTTTCAGTAAGGATTCCTAATTTATTGACATTATCACAATGAGTTTGATCTTGTTATCTTTTTTTTTTTTAACCAATGTCTGCTCTATGCTCTTTGTTACTTCTTATTTTGCTCACTGTCTATAAGGATTTGTTCTTTTTTGTTTTTGGTAATGATTTAGAATATATGTAAATTATCTCAGTTCAGCTCTTTTTTTTCTTTTTCCTCAGCTTAGCATCTGCATTACATGCTAGAACTATTGATCTATAACTAAAACACACCCATTATAAAAATATGAATGTATATAATTAGTGTCAAGAATAAATGAAGATTTATTTACTTCATAACTCTTCATCTCCAAATTTCCTGATATAATTAGGTTTTTCAAACCTTAAAATATGAAAAAAGTATCTTAAATTTTAAAAATTTTACTTTATTAGTACATGTGTATAAAGTATGATATTTACAAGCATTGTGGGAAATTGGTACATGTATGTAACACATCTCAATTTCTTTTTCATCCCCTTTCCTTTCACTCCTTAATCCTCTTGCTTTTAAATTATTTTTGGTCTATATTTATAATATATAACATTTATATTTCTGGTCTATATTTAAATTAGATTTTCCATTCTTTTAAAAACATTTTTAATGTTCTCTGTAAAGTCCATTTATACAAACATATTCTTTTAAAACACAGTAATACACTTCTACTGCCTTGTTATACCTTATATCTAGTTTCATGCCTTCATAGGTGGGACTGTTGGGACTGACTGCATCATATGTGTCCTTCAACTTATAGGTGTCAGGTATTTTGAGAAAGTCAGACAATGAGAAAGTTACAGATTTTCATTCCAGGAGTGGGATTTTTGCTGTGACACTACCTGACAATGTAGTTCAGAAGCCTTTGGTACTGGCTTGTGGGAGGAGTCTGCAAAGGTGTGGAGATACCAGCTGTAAAAGCAGCTCTGAATGCTGTGAGCCAGGTTTGATGGGAGATTCTGGTCAGAGATCAGAAGACTAGAGTGCTGACAGATATGTAGGTGGTAAAGATTGGTTGAAGAGGTTTCAATTGGGAAGATGGACTCTAATAGCAGTTAGAGTCCAGGCTATGTGTGTTATACATTGGCACAGAAATTTATTTCTTTTTCCTTATGGCACAAGACTGTTATTAAAGATGTGGGACTAATTAATCTGGCATAGAAAATTTCAAGGCAGTCTAATGTTGAAGCAGGATTACTATTGGGTGTTTTAGCTAGCTCTACCTTGAGACTCAAGAGCAAACAGCCCAGCAGAATAATTTTTAAATTTTGACTTTAGCTAGAAAAAAAGCTCTAATAGAATTGAGGGCTGGGGAGGAGAACTTGACTGTTGAAAAGTTAGTAGTATAAGCCAAGTACTTTGGAAACAGGACAACAGAAAAGATGGCATAATGGTATCAAGACCCAGAAGTACTCCAGCCTTTGCAGGCTCAAAATTGCAAAAAGGAAAGATTGTTTTGGGAAGAGAATCCAGAGAACCATGTTCCAATATGGCCATGGCCTAGCAAATTTCTTTCTTGGGATTGGGTTCATAGTGCTCAAAAATCCAGGCACTTAACCCTGACAACTAAGAGAGAAGGATGCCCTCGGCCTCGCTACTGCTCTAGTTGATGGCAGACCCTGGTGTCATCTATATGGTGTTGGTTTCGGGTACATGGAGAAGACAAGAGTCATGGGATGAGGAGGGCTTCAACTCAGATTTCAAAAGAGGCCCATGAGGCCAGGCAATGTGGCCCTGAGAGTGATCTGAGATTGTTCATCTTCAGTAAACTAAGTACCAACAGGTCAACAGGGGTGGGAGGTTGTGTTACTGATTCTTGCACACAAATGATAAATTTTAACTTATAGTTTATACAATTTGATATCAAGCGGTGATGACAGTCCTTCATGTACCACTGCAATGATTAAGAACAGGGTTCTGAAATCAGACTGGCTTATCATTTACTAGTTGAGTGTCACTGGACAAGTCACTTAATTTCTCTGTGCTTTTTTAGTAAACATAATCTGACAGTGATAATATTAACAGTTCCTACATTTTATTGCTAGTAAGGCTAAATGAGAAAATAAATGTAAAGTACTTAAACTGGTATCTTATTTCTACTAAGAATTCAAACATGATCATTATTATTCAAATTTTTCTCATCAATTCTTACAGATTATTTCTTCTAGAAAAGTTGAGAATTAGCCTGGCAAATTTATTTCAAGTAGCACATAATGTCAAAATTGAGGCTTCTGATTAAGAACATGGAATGTTTCTTTTATTTCCATCAGCAAAATATTATAAATTTCTTCCTATGAATGTTGTATGCTTCCAGTTAAGCTTATTCCTCAGTAATTTTATGATTTTTTTATCATAAAGGGAATCATTTTTTCTTTCCTACTATTTCCTGGAATATAAGAAAGTTTTTGTATATTAATCTTATATTTCACTAACCATGATTAATATACTGCTTTTTTATCAACTCATTTGAAATATTTAGGCTGAAAATTACATTATCTATTAATAATGATAGCTTTATCTTTCTTTTCCATTATATTTGATGTAGTTGAATGATGGTAGCCATAGGGTGATGCACAGCACAAACCAAGACATAAAAATAAGAAACAAATACGTATATACTATACATTAGGTACTATTCTAGATGTTTACAGATATTAACGAATTTAATCCTCATGATTCCAAAAATATAACTTGCATTTCATAGCTTTCCTTTCAAGAAATTCATAACAAATTACATCAAAATACCCCACACAAGATAAGATGAACAAATTTCCATCTGCCTTTTCACCTCCAGAGCTTGTTAGTTTCTGAGTACATAGACCTATTCAACTTCAGCTCTAGAATCTGTTATTTGTTCAAAATAAAAATAAGGTCCAAAAGAATCTACTGTGGCAACCACATGGATCAAGAGTTGCTGATAGTCAATCTCAAGTTTATATATCACTCAGTTCTGACAGTCATCGTCTAGGAGGTCGGATGTTAGAACACCCAGACTGTATGTCTGGCTGTGTACATCTTAAAATATTTAACTTTAAAAGGTGTTTAGTGTATCCTTCCTGTCTTTAGTAATACTGTAGGTGTCATATAATAACCTCTTTCTAATGACATAGGATAATCAATTTGAATACAAATATATATTGGTATTATCATTTAAAAAGTATAACATATTCTATATGGTGAGTATACTATTTTTTAAAAAAAAGTAGTAATTCTTCTAAGTGCTTTATAATGCTAACTTAATCCTTATTACTTTTCTAGGAAATACATGCCTAAATTTATTTAATAAGATTTAAAAATCAAATTTTGATTTGTTGAGGTTAAAGTTTTAATCTAATTGCTGCGAATTTTTGTGAAAAATCTCCTTATATACACCCTTTTGTACAACTGTGTGATTATTTGTGTACTCTAAGTGCGTATTATTTTAACAGATTGAAGCTAATGGCAAAGAGAGCAGAGGGAGTAAAGATACCAAGTCAGGAAGATAGACAGTGTGCATGGGAAACCACAAATGAAGAAAAGGGACAAAGGGAACGGTTAATGAGTGTTTGCTGCTAGATAGTATACTAGGAGCTTTGACATACATTGGCACATTCAATCCTCACAAGAACTATTGAGGTAAGGTGTAATAATGGCCTTTTTATAAATGAGGATACTGAACAACAAAGAGGGTAGTCACTTGAGAAGGTCATCCACCAGTAAATAATCAAGACTTTGAAATTATCAGCTAAATTACATTAAACAATTGCTTAAACTATTTGGTTACCTTTTACTTCAATTGTAACAGGAATCAAAAGACTAGACTAGTGAAAATATAAAATAAGGTAATATATTTAAATTATAACTAGCAGGAATGATTTAACATTTTAAATGAATAAAAGGGGACTGAGATCAATCTTTTAAAAAATCACAACTTTATACTAAAATAGCATTAACAATTAAACATTCTGTAAAAGCTATACTTAATTCTTTTTTTCTTTCTTTCTTTCTTTCTTTCTTTTTTTTTTTTTTTTTTGGTAGTTCAGGCTTTGTAGTTCAGGCTAGCTCTGAGCTCACTATGTAGCCCAGGCAAGCCTCGAACTCGGCAATCCTCCTGTCTCTGCCTCCTGAGTGCTGGGATTACAGACGTGAGCCACCACGCCCAGCTATACTTAATTCTTAACCTGATTCCATTTTAGGGAGAAATATATCAAATGAGCCCTTGTTTTAGTTACTTTTCTTGTTGCTGAGACAAAATTCCCAACACTCAAAGGTAAAGGAGAAATTTTAACTTTTGGCTCACAGTTTGTAAAAGTGTCAGTCCATAGTAGGCTGGCTCCAAAGTAGAGTGGCATAGAGACATAGATGAGACATAGTTCATGGTGGGTAGAGGGCAGCAAAACAGAAGGCAGCAAGCAGTGGAATAGCAAAGCACCAATAGTCAAGCAGGAAGGATTAAGCAGTGACAACAACAGCCCTTGATCTGTCCTTTATATTCTATTCTTATTGTAGGGCAGCCTTAATCTTATCATTGAACCATGAACCAAACCCAACATTATATCCTTAGTTACAGCATAATGCGCTCTAGATCCAGCCATATCTGAAAAGCTCCACTTATGACCTTAAGAGGTCTTGGGGGAGTATCTAGATACAAGTGATAACAAGCACATATAACAAAAGGACCACTGAATTATGCTAAGTTTGTGTGGGAGAAACCTGCAGTAATAATTTATGCAATCTTCCATTTGATGAGAAATTCTTTAACAGTGATGACTTTTCAGGTAATGATATCAATACTAATATTGACTGATTTTTCCTTCTTCATCTTCCCATTAAAATTCTCATAAAAATACAGCAAGTAATAACAAGTTTCAATCTTGTTAGAAGCTAAGAAACTGGTAGGAATTCTGAAAGAATTATTAGCACTCACAGCATCGAGAAAAACATTTCAGGACCATTATTCCCTGTCAAGGCATTCAAGGATGTACCAACTCAAAATATAACATTAGCATACAGATTATTTTTATGTATAGGGCAGGTGAGAAACAACAGATACAGAAGGAGTGTTCTGTCATCGGTCCTCTTTTCTGCTTAAAAGCAGGCACAGCCGGGGATGGTGGCTCACACCTGTAATCCCAGCACTCGGGAGGCAGAGACAGGAGGATTGCTGAGTTCGAGGCTTGCCTGGGCTACATAGTGAGCTCAGAGCCAGCCTGAACTACAAAGTGAGACCCTGTCTCAAAAAAAAGCACACACAGATCTTCTTGTAAAGGTATTCCCTTCTCCTATACCAGGAAGACCTACAAGAGTCTAAGAAACTTTACTGGCCATCTCTCTGTACTACACATTTGCTAGTCAGCGTCTCACAGTTCCAAGGGTGACTCTCTGTGGCCAGTCACTTCTCCACAACCTAACGTTCTTTGTTAAACTGTGTAAGCCTTTGTGTTTAACTTCCTTTGTGTCTTTACTTCTTTTCTGAGAAGCCACACACACACATAAAAATATTAAAATTTATATGACTTTTTTCTTCTTAATCTCTTTTACTTCTGTAACTCAACAGTTTCCCAGAATAGACAGAAATTTTTTTTTCCTTACATACTTTAAAACTGACAAAGGATAAGGATTTACCCTTCAGAGTGAGAAGCTGGCAACAAAGAGAAAACAACTCTTGAAAAACTCAGGGAGTACTGTCTTTTAATCCATTATCCTTATCCCACCTATCCCTCTTTTTTAATGGCAAAAGGAGAGATAAGGATTGTTTCTTCATAGAAAGAAATAATTGAGCAAATATTCAAATGAACCTGAGTTACTTCCTCAGACAATAAAACCAAATACTCCCCGGGGCTGGGGATTTAGCTCAGTGGTTCCAGTGTCTGCCGCACAAGTACAAGGTCCTGAGTTTGTCCTGGTAACCACATATCACAGTGCCCAGTGTGGTGGCTCATGCCTGTAACCCCAGCCCTCAGGAGGCAGAGGCAGGAAGACTGCTGTGAGTTCGAGGCTTGCCTGAGCTACAAAGTGAGTTCAGGGCCAGCCTGAACTACAAAGTGAGACCCTGTCTCAAAACAAAACAAAACAAAAACCCCAAATATTCCTAACTGGTAGATAGATAATCTCTAACTTACAAAAATGTGCTACAGCATTCAATTGGAAAGTGTAGATTTTAATTCAGTAAACGTAGGACGAAGCCTGAGGTTTTTCATTTCTAGGAAATCCCTGATTGCTACAGAAGCTGCTCCTGTACAGACTATTTATTGATTGTTAACAACATGACAAGCTCTTCACTGGCAAATAACAGCTTTGAAGAGAGATTTTCTTTTAAGGTTGTACAGTTTTAAATAAAAAAGAGAAAGCACTGGTGACTTGGAAAATACTGTGTAATTTAAAGAATATTAATGAAGTTTAAAATTTTAAGAAAAGAGTAAATTATAGAAAAAATCTGCAGAAAAATATGTTAAATATGTTTCCAATGGAATTCAAAAATGGCAGATTTTCTGGGGGATATTCTAGAATAAAAAAAAACAAGAAATATTTGCTTGGAAATTTTAAGTGAGGAAAATAATATATGAGATGGTAGTGAAAACTTCAAAACTGAAACTACAATCAGCCTTACATGATGTACAGAATCAATACTGAAAACCTTAAAAATCCAAGAAATTCAGCCATTCGGTTTGTGGTGGATGATGCCCTGAAAGCAGAAGAAAGGGCAGAAAGAGCATAATAGTGAATATAAAGTTACTATAAGATATGGATTAATCTATTAAAGAAGAAAATAGCATAGAAAAGAAAATTTTAAAAAGATTGAGCAAAGGGAAGAAGTATACACTGACAAAATTTGTCACACAATAAGTAAATTCAATAAAAGAGACCAATATCTAAATATATGATATATGTCTTGGGAATCTGTTGAATTCTAATGACAAATAAATTCACAAATATAATGGCAGTAAAAGTAGTAAATTATCAAGAAATAAAAATTAGGCTAGTCATATAGCAAACTCGAGGAGAAAAAAGAAGTAATGAAACAATCATAATTTTCAGATATTCATTTCTACATAACATTAAAGAAAAAAACATTACTCTTGAAAGAATTACTCAAAGATATGAAAACTCATGAATAGAAGAATAATGTCCAAAATTGGTAATGAACACAGAAATCAACCAAACAAATCTGGAACTAGTTATAAATATGGTTTAAAAATTAACACAGTTAAGACTCCTATTCTCAATTCAGTTTAGGAATTTCTTTCTTTCTTTTTTTTTTTTTTTTTTTTTTTTTTTTTTTTTTTTTTTGAGACAGGGTCTTGCTTTGTAGTTCAGGCTGGCTCTGAGCTCACTATGTAGCCCAGGCAAGCCTGGAACTCAGCAATCCTCCTGTCTCTGCCTCCGAGTGCTGGGATTACAGGCATGAGCCACCACGCCCGGCACTGTGGTATGTGGTATTGATTGCTGGTGGGCGTGAGTTTCCACGCCCAGCATTGTATGTGGTTACCAGGGATCCAACTCAGGACCTTGTGCTTGCAAGGCAGGTGCTGGAACCACTGAGCTAACCCTCTGGCCCAGTTTAGGAATTTCTTGCATACTCTTTAAACATCTTTCATAGTATTGATCATGCTGTACTATCTTTGCCTATGTAACATTCTACTCTCCTACTAAATTGTGATTGCCAATTAACCCTTCTGTTCTCTAGGTCCCCCCATATCTCTCTCTCTCTCTCTCTCTCTCCCTCTCTCTCTCTCTCTCTGTCTCTCACTCTCTCTCCCCTCCTCCTTCTCTCTCTCTCCCTCTCTTTACTTATCTTTCTCACAGTAGTGTGTACACAAGAATGAATAGCCACGAAAATAAATATATGGTTAAAGAAAAAGATCAGAGGAACAAAAGAATCATGCTTAATTCCTCATATGGAATGAGAACAGGAATCAATAGCTAATGTTTTATGCGTGAAGCAGAAAATAAAAATTCAATGTGGTAAAATTTAAACTTTAGCAGAGATAAAAATATAGCAAAAAATGAAAAGAGGAAAAAGAAAAGATAGAAAAAATGCAAAAAGCAACAAAATATAAAATATGGTAGAAGAAGATAGCTATTTGTGTACTTTTGTCCACAAGGGAGAGGACAACTGAAGGTAGTTGCTATCCCCATACCAAAAAGTTTTCACTGTGGTTTAGGTCTACAGCTCAGCATCAGGAAATGGTGGGGAGACCTGAGGGCAATATTTTGAGGCAAGTGTCTATGGTAAAATGTGAGGTAGAAACTGCAGATTTTTTATAACAAAGAAACTAATTTTTTTTTATCTCTAAGCTGTAAATAGCCATGTTAAATTCAAACAGCACAACAAAAATCGACTACCTACTGACTGAGGCTTCTAGATTAGTTTTACCTCATTTCTTTGGGTGGGCAAGAAGTATATCTTATATCTTGATCTACTCTAGAATTACTTGAGTTCTAGACTGCAGATTCCTAGAGATACAGAAGAGACACATTAACTTCTCCAGACTATAGCAAACTATGTAACTTTCCATTTTTCACATAGTGCAAAACAAAAACTCATTTGATGTTAGTTGATGATATTTCCTACCTCCTATCTCTTTCCAGCTTATCAGCGAAGTCACTCTTAACTATAGACTTTGGGATAAATGGAATAAATTTCACCCAGCAGAAATTCAACTCATAGTTCAATCCCTAATTCAAAATATTTCTGTGGCATGAAAAGGTTAATCAGCTCTGCATTCACCAGAATGCCCTCCTCCCACCATGGGATCATGTCACTACTATTATTACTAATCTTCTTTACCAGCGTCAAAAGCTGATGCTTAGGAATTTGACAGCCACAAAGTTTCAGGAGTCCCTATACGATATGAGGTAAATTCAGTCACATTAGGGATATCTTATTTGGGTCTGACGGAGGCTCTTTGAAAACAAGGTTCCCTGAGAAATATGGGACACTAGAAGCTCCTTGCTCAGGGGCTGGGAGCACGTGCACCATATATTTCTGTTTATTATATCTAAGACAGTTAATTAAAGGATAAAGAATTTCCTGAGAGGTTTGCTTAATCAGAACTACAAGTTACAAACATTTATCCAATGTTTACCACGTAGCAAGGCTAAGCACTGGCACTAGTTAGCTTATTTCTAGAGAAAACAAGTAGATGAGGTTGCTATTATTATCTGTACTTTGTGAATGAAGAAACTGAGTTATAGAAAGGTTATGACCCTGTCCATGGTCATTACTTTCAGGTTCATGTAGGAGAATGTCAGGTTAGCCTTATTTCTGAGGCTGATGCAGAAACCATTTTTTATGCCAATTAAATTAAAAATACATGTATGGTGAATATGTACATAGACTTTTTATTTCCAATGTTTTATCAATCATACATTGATCCAGTTCTCTTTTGACCCTTGTGAAAGAATAGTAACTCCACACAGAAGTAACTGGTAAATTTCAATACTAAAATTATATACTCAAATTATCCAGCTCACGTTATGAAGTAGATTACAATTTTAAAATATATACTTTTCTACGTAAAGGACCTATAAGACAACTCAGCAAATAGTAAAATAAAGTTTACTCTAATGTATTGTATCAAATTCCTTATCTCCTTTTATAAATAGAAGCTTTATTATAAGATTATCCATCAAATTTTAGAAAATTTATTCCTGCTAGTTTCTAAGATTACTTTTATGTTTGGTAAAATTGTGAAAATTGGCCAATCATATTATTATCCCAAGAAGCTAGTAAAGTAAAAAGTTTATAATTCTATAACTCAGAAATTCTATCCTTTATAATGACTAGCGCTTTCTGTCTTGTTCTCTTCTTCCAAAAGGGGGAGCAATTAGCATGGTTCCAGAGTCCCAGGAACACATTTTCCCCTTTGGGGGAGCAGTCTAGATGAGGGTCAGAAGGAACACTTCCTCCTTGACATTAAGTTATCACCTACTCAGACTAAGATACAGTCATACAGACCACCCATTTAAACATGATGATTTAAAAGGACCTTATCATTATGGATATACTTTTTTTTTTTGAGACAGGGTTCTCGCTTTGCAGTTCAGGCTGATCCTGAGCTCACTATGTAGCCCAGGTAGGCCTTGAACTCAGCAATCCTCCTGTCTCTCCCTCCGGAGTGCTGGGATGACAGGCGTGAGCCACCATGCCCGGCACTGTCCTATGTGGTACTGATTGCTGGTGGGCGTGAGTCTCCACGCCCAGCATTGTATGTAGTTACTGGGGGTTGAACTCAGCACCTTGTGCTTATGAGGCAGGTGCCGGAACCACTGAGCTAAATCTCTGGCCCTATGGATATACTCTTATAAAATTTTAAAATACCATACATACTTTATATGTATTGTGCCCCTTTTGTGCATTTCCCTGGTCCAGAAATTTATTTTTTTGCACCTTTGTCTTGAACACAGTCATACTCTCACTGGATTATACTTATAAGTACTCCCCAATGTTTTAATATAAAGCTAAGTTCTCAAAAAAGACTGGCAGTGCCAGGCGTGGTGGCTCAATCCCAGCACTCGGGAGGCAGAGACAGGAGGATTGCTGAGTTTGAGGCTTGCCTGGGCTACATAGTGAGCTCAGTGCCAGCCTGAACTACAAAGCGAGACCCTGTCTCAAAAAAAAAAAAAAAAGACTGGCAATTTACTCCATCATATGTAAGTCTACATTTCCAAAAACATGTCTTTGGTAGTAAATTTCCATACACTTTCAATTTGCTAAATTCCAGAAAATGTCATAATTGTACTTACCTACTAGTTGTGAGTTTCTATATAATTCTATTTTATTTAAGATATTTGCACCTTTGTTCATAAATGATAACTGTTTTGTTGCTTTTTTGTAAAGGACTCATGTTAGCACACATTTTAGTATCAAGACCAAATTTAATTCACTTCCTATAAGAAGCTAGAGAACTTTCAAATGTATCTTCCCAAGTCTGGGAAAGCCCTCCTCCAATCTGGTCTACACATTACAATCAGCATAACCTTTTAAATACTCAAGACTCATTATATCCTTTTCTTACAAACTCCAATGGCTTCCTATCGCTCTTATGATACAGTTCAAAATTGTATCTTGTTTTAAATGGGGCTGAATCACATGGCTATGCATGGCTTTAAAGTTTTCAAATCTACTCACCAAGAAATTTCCACTACTTCCCCCACTTCTATTTTAGTGAGCTATTCTTGAATGACACAAACATCTGGTACTAAATTAAAGCTCTCTCATTATCTGGCTCACTATACTCAAAATTAGTTATTCAACATTTATCCTCTGATAAACTGTAGAGAATATTAGTTTCTATAACAAAGACCCGTTTTTTCAGGTCATAGGTAAGTAGGTATTCTTTGCCTCAGGAAATTAAAAACTTGATACTATATATATATATTTGTCTTCTTATAGACTCTAAAGTAATGAACTAGTTCTACATCTCTTCCACTCAATTTGGTGAAGTGCCTTGTACTCAATAAGTAATAGGTATATAATAACATGTACTCTAGGAAATAATCCAAGAGTGATTTTTTTTTTTTAGGCAGGGTCTCACTTTATAGTTCAGGCTGGCTCTGAGCTCACTATGTAGCCCAGGCAACTCTCGAACTAGGCAAACCCTCCTGCCTCTTCCTCCCGAACGCTGGACTTACAGGTGTGAGCCACCATGCCTGCCATTGTTGTGTGTGGTACTGATTGCTGGTGGGCATGAGTCACCACATTCGGTATTGTTGTATGTGGTTACTGGGATCGAACCAGGGATCTTGTGCTTGCTAGGCAAGCTCTGGAACCACTGAGCTAAATCTCCAGCCCCCAAGGGTAATCTTAATAAAATCTTTATCTGACAAATATTCCTTAATGTTTCTAATATAAATTAAGACAATTATCCATCATAAAGAAATAGTCATACTCATGGATATAGATAAAAATGAGAATTACTTGTGTCATATACTGGTACAAATTCCCTAATGTTGTGTGTGACTGTGAGCTGTATATAAAATGTACCAATAAAGAATTAAAAAAAATAGTCATATTGACTTTCAGAGCCCACTGTTGAAAATTCATCAGAATGAGTTAAAACATTTGACTTACTTGAAAATCTTATACAATCAAGAGTAAAGATCTTTGATATTTTCACGAAGTGAAGAAATCCTTTCTACCAAGACCTCATATAAGGAATACTTAGAAAAGACCCCGATTCAATACATGTCTATTGAATACAATCAACCAGAACCTTCAACTCTAAAAAGTACTTCCTTTCCATAACAATAATCTTATCTTTTAACATCTCAGTCCTAAAATCTCACATGTTATGGCATTATTAACTTTCAGAATCAACCCATCTATGGTAGGTTCATTAAAAGTTTAAACCAGGAGGCCAAAGATTTGTAGAAAAGGGAAAGCTATGAGTAATAATGGAAGAGCTATGGCTAGATAAATTAAAAAGAACATATCAAACTAAAACACATGTTCTCACTGACTCATTCTTCCTACTGAGAAGACATGACAGAGTACCAGTAATATCTACTTCACAGAAGTGTTGTGAGACTTAGTGTCTGGCATTATTATTTTCTTTTTATTACTGCCCACCTGTGAGCTGGAACTTATGCCTTACACAAATAAAAATAATCACCCAGCACTTTGATCCAAGACACCTCCAAATTTATTTTGGACTGATAACAGTCTCCATGAATGTACATTTCTAGGAAAGTTCCTGTTAATCCCAACATTACTAGTTAAGAGACAAGCAGCTCTTTATACCACCTAAAACTACTGCAGCATAAAAATTTTACCTACTTTCTATTTTTCATTATTAGAAGCATTTAGGCTCTAGTACAGAAGTAAAAGAAAATGAAAGCAGGAAAGCATCAGAACAATTTTGTGTTAGTGTAGAAACTTTTATTTTGCATTTTATCAGACTTTTTATTTCTCATAATTATGCTTCTGGCAATATTTTTAAGGTTTTAAATTACTCATATTTATCACATTTATCTTATGTTAGCAGAAATTGTATTTTTTATGACAATACAAGCAGTCTTATTTAAAAGCTTCACTAATATGTTTTACAGACATCATCTTCTTTCCTAATATTGCATATAATATACTGGAGTAACTCAAAACCCTTAGCCAATGAATTGTTACACCAGCCAAACATTCAGAAACCCTTTTCAGAAACACCTTGCTTCAGGCAATAAAATACAAGATTACTGCTAGAACTGGAGAAATCTTGGATGGAGGGTTCCAGTGTAGGCAGGCAACATCCTTACTTACCTCAGGTTTTCAAAAGGAGAATCCAAGCTGGCCATCACCTGTGGTCAGTATTTTTTTTTAATTGAATCAAGTAATTTGTGAGGTATATACAATTAGATGGAAATGTACTAATTTAATCAAAATAGTTGGGTGAATTCCATGCTAGAAACAGGACCACCCATAGTAGGACAAATAAAAGCCTCCTATTAATAAGTGCCATGTTCTGAAAATTCTTAGCATGTAGTAATTCTTAGTAAGTCTACATAAAAAGTTAAAGGAGAAACCATCTTTAAAGAGGACAAGTCATCTAAGCTATTATGATTATGAGCAAATGTAAAGGAACATAACAGGTAAAAGTGATAACATGAAGATTCATTTTTTGCATTTTACATTAGGGAAGTCAAATTACAAGAAAGACACAACTAGCCAAATGTGATAGTGCATAACTGTAATCCTAGTTACTTATGGGATTCAACAGCAGGATTGTTATAGGTCAGGCTGGGCAACCTAGAGAGACCCTGTCTCAATTTATAAGCTGAGAGTACCTCAGTGGTAGACTATACTCAGGTTCAATTCTCAGTGCTACAAAGCAGGTCAGAGTGCATCTAGGAAATACCTAGGAGTTTGCAATATCACAGGATCATGATTTTGCCTTCTATGTTCTATATCCCAGGGCAATCTATAAGACTGATTATGGTTAAGGAGATTCTACTTTCTCAGCCATTTTATTCTGGATCCTCAATGAAAGGGAAATAATACAGTGAAATTATGTCAGTCCTTAACACTGCGTGTGGTTCTTTAGCTTCAGCTCCACTAGAAACTCAGGAAAGAGCACCTTTTCAAAAGTACTGTACTAGGAGATACTTTATATAAAAAGAAGTGAACTCTGATCTCTTCTCAGGGAATAGGGTGTCTAGAAGACCAAAGAAAGTATGTGATTCAAGATCTGCCAGCTCTACCTTAAGAGATATCAGAAGTGTGTATATGTATCTGAAATGACCACTGATTTCTGAGGAAAGAAAATAGGAAAGAGAAATAATGGTTTCACTTCTGCCACATCTGACTTTTCTGCCAAGACTTTTAAGACTCTTTTACCTCATAAAAAGCAGGTGTCAAATAAAGAAATCTCTGAAATCTATGTTTCTCAGCCCATTATAGGATAAAACTAGCATAAAACACAGTTATTTTATTTAGTTCTAGACTTAAACATTTTAAAAATCCAACATTTCAAGGAATAAATTGTTCTAAGTGGACCTCCTAACACTAGCATCTATGTGATTTAGGCAGTCAAAAATTTAGCAATCAACTTCTATGATCCTTGTCCAGGCAATTTGCTACTGAGAATCGTGAACTATTGCCATCCGTACTCTATAAAAGCAGTGGGAGATTTCATCAGATTAGACCCTCCACAGATAATTCCCCATTCTCCCTGTGAGCTCCTTCCAAGACATGGACTTGGAAGAAAGGCAATAAGCAGTAGCACATGAGGAAAGAAACAGAAAATGCCCAATTACCCCTTAATGACTCCATTCAGATTGCTCTGACACTCTCCAAGATAGGCTACTAAATGTGTAGACTCTAAGACTATGTGGTTTAAATATCTTTATTGTTATCCAAAATACTGCACTTAAACTATCACATTTGCAGGGAGGACTTTTTCCTCTCTTGTTGGTATACTGATGCTCAGTACCCTAGGCTATCACAAACACCTGGTATCTTTTGACTTCCCAAACTCTTCATGTCTCATCATATTCTATTGTACTCTGTTGGAAAAAGAAGTTACCCTGTCCCTAGATAATACTAGAATTCATAACATATGTTCCCAATTAGGAGTCAATTTTCCATTTATCAAAACTCTTCTTCAAAACATGTTGTGTTATGTCACTTTCACTATTTTCTTCTGTATTTCTTAACAGTCTGGATTTCCTTAAGTTTCACTCCAACTTATAATAAGAAATTTGGGCACCTAGCTCAGGATATTTATACCCATACCAAAGATCAGCACCAGCATCGGCACCATTATCCTGTTACTAAGGAGGGACACTTATTAGCAGGTACGTATTGTAAGGCTAAGAAGCTGACAATCAAAATAATTTTAGAAAATATATTTTCTGACTTAATTTGAAAGGTATATAGTTTATACCCAATATATACAACATACTTTTAAACTATTGATCAAAAACTCAGTAGGGAACAGAGAAGGGGACGTAAGTAGAACCTCTGCAGTTAAGTTATAGTCTCCTGTGAGTCTGACCAAGCGCAAGGTGAAATAATTAACAAATAGGCAGAAATGAGACTCAGAAAAAAAGGTGAGCTTGGGCCTGATCCATGCTACTCTGGGTAGCAAAGACAACAGACCTGAGCTTGCCACAACTTTTATTCAGTACATCCAGAGCAAGCAATATAACAGGTCACTCAGAGGGCAGTAGTTTCAGTACATCAGGAGTAAAAAATATAACAGGTCAACTGGTCAATCAGAGGGCACCATGTTCTTACATCTTAGAACAATGAGGAATTACACAGATTAAGGCACAGTGTAGCCCTGGAGCATCACAGCACACGGGACCATTAGAATCTATGTTGTTCCCAGAGGTAAAAATAGAGTCAAGTCTTCAGATCCCAATATGTTACAGTTGGTCTGTAGGCAGGAAGGCTTGGCCCAGTCATAGTCCCTACTGTTTAATTAATGTTCTCAAATAGGATTGTTCCCAACAAAACTCTCTTCAAAATCTACCTTTCATGATACATCAGCTTGTTCTGTAGAAAAATTATTGTCTAACATTATTAACCAATAGATACATAAAATGAAGACACACGTATACTTTTTTTTTCAAAATATTTGCTGCACATCTACTATGAATGCATGAGGAATTGGTCTAGGGACTAAGAATCAAGAGGTTCACAAAAAAGGCAAAACTCTAATGAAAATCATTTTTTAGTGGTGAGAAAAAATCATATTAAGATATGTAAGTTCCCCAGTCCGCTGGACAGATGTACACCCTTGTTCATAGCAGCTCAGTTCGTCATAGCTCAATCTTGGAAACAACCCAAATGTCCATCAACTGGAGAGTGGATAAAGAAGATGTGGTTTTTTTACAAAATGGAGTATTACTCTGCCATAAAGAATGACAAGATCGATCCATTTAGGTGCAAATGGAGACATCTGGAGGATATACTAATAAGTGAAATCAATAGATCACAGATAGACAATTTC
>PVIC010002285.1:0-53684 GCA_004025085.1 Thryonomys swinderianus | reverse complement strand
TAGAGTGGAATATTTCTATAGGAAACTTGGTGTGGGAATATGATGAGGGGAAGGAATAAATATGATACAGAAAGAAAATAAAAGAGCATGTATAAGGGGGGAGGAGGGGGGAGTGGGTAGGGATATGGGTAAAAATGAGAATTAACTTGTGGCATATACTGGTACAAATTTCCCAATGTTATATGTAATTTTGAGATGTATATAAATTGTACCAATAAAGAATTCAATTAAAAAAAAAAGATATGTAAGATGGAGGGCTGGAGATTTAGCTCAGTGGTTCCAGTGTCTGCCTTACAAGTGCAAGGTCCTGTGTTCGATCCCAGAAACCACATACAATGCTGGGCATGGTGACTCACGCCCACCAGCAATCAATGCCACATACCACAGTGCTGGGCAGGGTGGCTCACGCCTGTAATCCCAGCACTCGGGAGGCAGAAGCAGGAGGATTGCTGAGTTCCAGGCTTGCCTGGGCTACATAGTGAGCTCAGGGCCAGCCTGAACTACAAAGCGAGACCCTGTCCCCCAAAAAAAAAAAAAAGATATGTAAGATGGATAGTATATTAGAAGATAAATTCTTCAGAGAAAAATGACAAAAGGAAGAGTCTGGAGAGTTGTGCTTTGATTTTGGTCTGTTAATGAAGTACACAGGTAATGAAAGCAGAAAGTTGAGATATTAAACAGGTAAAGCCTCAAAGAATTTCAAGAGATTTGAAGAGAAATCTGACAAAGTCAGAGGAATAAGTAATACAGGTAGCTGGGAAAGTCTTCAAAGAATAGTCTTATCAAGGGCAAAGACCCAGAGTTGAGAAGGTACTTGGCACACCTGAAAATAATAGAGGTTATCAACAGAATGACAGAAGTGACAAAGGAGAAAAGCAGCAGGGGCCAGAGATTTAGTTCCGTGGTTCTGGTGCCTGCCCAGCAAGCACAAGGTCCCTGGTTTCATCCCTGGTAACCACCTACAACAATACAAAGCCTGGTGACTCACGCCCACCAGTAATCAGTACCACATACCACAATGCCAGGCATGGTGACTTACGCCTGTAATCCCAGCAATTGGGAGGCAGAGGAAGGAGGACTGCTGAGTTCAAGGCTTGTTTGGGCTACATAGTGAGCTCAGGACCAGCTTGAACTACACAGTGAGACCCTGTCTCCAAAAAAAAAAAAAAGAGCACAGCAGGAGTTATGGTCATGCAGTTAAAGTGTGTGTATATGTATATGTGCATGTATAGTTTATGTCCGAAGTCCCCCAGTGCCTCGGGGTCATAGGTTATTTTGCAGGTGGCTAAATCTGGACCCTGCAGGGAGCAGGATTAAGGGCATGAGGGCTACCCACCTACGTGGTCCGAACAAGATTAAAAAGGGCTGGAAGAAACTGTTAAGATCGCTTGCTGCTTTTGTAATCTTCTGCTGCCATGAAAAGTTGTCTCTCTGCCATGTACCATCCTGCCTTGGAGCTAGCTGATTATGGACTGAAATCTCTATAAAATGTAAACCAAATAAACCTTTCCCCTTTTATAGAGGGTATTTTGCCCCAGCAAAGAGAGAAAAGTAATTAGCAGAGTGTATGTGTGCAGGTATGAAAGAATTTGCAGATCATTAAAATGACTTTTACATAGAATGAAACAGGAAACTTCTGTGAGATTCCAGGCAGAGCGGTGACATGGTCTGGTTTTTAACATTTTCATGTTTTTTTCCACATTGAGAGTGGAGTATAGAAAGGCAAAAGGAGATAAGTCAAAAAGCTATTGCAAGGGGCTGGAGATTTAGCTCGGTGGTTCTGGCACCTACCTCGCAAACGCAAGGTCCTGACTTCAATCTTGGTAACCACATACAATGCTGGGCGTGGTGACTCATGCCCACCAGCAATCAATACCACATACCACAGTGCTGGGCGTGGTGGCTCACACCTGTAATCCCAGCACTTGGGAGGCAGAGACAGGAGGATTGCTGAGTTCGAAGCTTGCCTAGGCTCCATAGTGTGCTCAGGGCCAGCTTGAACTACAAAGCGAGACCCTGTCTCAAAAAAAAAAAAAAAAAAAAAAAAAAAAAAAAAAAAAAAAAAAAAAAAAAAAAAAAGCTATTGCAAGAGTATGAAGAGAAATTATTATTCAAACCAGAAGAGAGAAGACAGCTAAAAGTGATTGTTTTGGGTTATATTTTGAAGAGAAAGAAAACACAGTTTTCTGACACATTTAAAGTAGGATAGGACAGAAAATAGGAGCCAAAGATGACTACAAGTTTTCTACTCCTAGAAGCAAGAGGATTGTCTTTCATTGAGATACAGAGAACTGCAGAAGAAACAGCTTTCTTTTAAAGTGGGGACAATATCAACAAGACCTTAATTTTAGAATTTTTAAAACTGTAATATAATACACTAAGAATGTTTTATGTTTATACATGATGATGATGAGCATATTTCTAAAGTGGAGAATAAGACTATGTTACTTCCAACATAATCACTCTCACTCATAACACTTCACTGCTTCAGGAGGAATTATTTGCAAACTATTTTAGAAGGCTTCCTAGAAAAGAGTTCAACATTTTGGGTTGGTGGAAGAGTTTAGACTGACATTCTGGCTTCATTTTAAAACTCAGGTGGGTTACATATATCTCACGGAGATATAACAAGGAAAAAATTCTGGATGAACTCCAAGGGTACATTTGCATTGAGGAAATGGTCTCCATTGGAGAATAGGAACAAAAAAGCAATACTTGACACTAGGACCCAGGTGTTCATTGAGTGTAAAAGAATATGACCAAGCATTTTAGCTGAAAAGACATTTCTGGTTGAAGTTGTGGGAGTAATTTACCATGTGAGAAGCTATTTGCCATTATAGTATGAACCATCTAACTGCACAGTGCTCTTTTTTGGTAGTCCAAAGCTTCTTGTTTCTTACTAGAGAAAACATTTATGAGTTCCCCTTCTCTGTATTTGTTCTGCTTTCCCCATGACTGTAGCCTCTTAACTCCATTTAACATAATTAAAGGGAAAATTAAGAATGAGAAAAATGATGAATCTATTTATGAGTGTTTGAGTTCAATATTATTCAGAAATTCAGTCTAGTTCCATTTACTTCTGAAATGTCATAGCAATATTAAACTATATATTCTAAGCAAGCAAATCTGAGGGATAATATATAACAGGAACTACTCACTGAAAGAGGGAGAAGTCAAGGATAAATACAATGTTTCCTGTCCTTGGTGAACTCAGAATCGAATAGCAAATGATTAAACAAGTAATTATAAATGCATTTGTAATGAAGGGATATACAAAATGTCAGGGGCTCAAAGGGAGGACAATTAAATGTGGCTGAGGGGTTGGGAAGGATTTATAAAGGAGATGACATTTGAGCCAGGTTGTGAAGGAAGTCATTCTACCATGAGAACACATTCTCTGATAGGCAGACGGGGACCTGAAGTTATCCCATTTGGGGATTAGAGAGGTGTTAAGAGTAGTTTCTGTACAGGATACATGGACAAGCATGACAGGAACAGGAAACGAGTAAGACAATCCAGGATCAGGGCTGCTTTGCTAGGGTTTGTTCTTTGTTGTTTGGGCAACAGAGAGTTCAGTATCATTTGTAAGTAGATAAAAATGACATGATTATAATAGTGTTCTTTTAAAAATGGAGGTAGCAGGATAAAATAAAATATGATTGTCAATAGTAGCAGAATAAAACAGATAAAGAAAACTAAAACAGGATGCCTTAGGTCACAGTAAATATCTCCAGTTCTTTCACTGACATTTCATCCAAACAGGCCCTGAAAGACGAGATAATCACAGAGAAAGACAGACTGAGGGAAGCTGCTGCCTTAGAAACAGAACAACAACCAAACATATAGCAAAAAAAAACAAAATAACTTCAACCATACTTGGATTTAGAATATACCAAAAAGAAAGATCACATCTATTTTATTGCATTAGTGACCTTTCTATTACAATAACTAGTCCTTGAGAAAATTAAAATTAACCTGTAAAGAGAAAAGGCTTTTGGTAGGGGTTAAGCTTGGGGGGGGGGAGGAACTTACAGTTTTAGCAGTTTTAGTCCATGACTGGCTGTGCCCATTGCTTTGGCTAGGCAATATGTGGTAGGAGAACATGACAGAGCAAAACTACTCACCTCACTGTCTGGAAGCAGAAATAAAAGGAAGAAGGGGTAGGGTTCCTTTATTTCCTCTGAGGGCACTCTTCACTTTTTAAATTCCACTACCTCTTAGTAGAGCCAAACTGAAAAGCAAGCCTTTAACACAGGTGCTTACGGGACATTCTAGATCCTAACTATAGTATTTATATAATAGCATACATTCACTTTCAAGTATGTGGTCAATGTACTATTGTCTGAGATAGTTCTTTTCAGTGCAGCTTTGGTATACAGTAGCTTCTGAGACCTGTTTCCTGTTCTCATTGCCATTCCAAGACACTCATGGTCCCAAAATACTACAAACTGTGGCTTATGGGAGGATCTTAACCCTGCTACATGAAACCTGATGAATCCTTTCACTGATTAGTCCCAAAGCACAACAGTTCTGGGGAAAACTTGCAAGACCTCTTCTTTCTCCAGTTGATAGTACACACACACACACACACACACACACACTCATGTGCACGCACAAGCACGCACAGACACACATTTTTTTTATAAGCACAATGTGGAAAATAGAGAAATTACACCTTAAGTTTGTTTGCCAATAGCAGACAACTGTGGTCTTGTCTATAGTGATACTAAAGCCAGACAATGGTATAAGAAGAATATCTAATTTTTTAAACATAGGTTTAAATTACCTAGCTCACTTCAGTTTGCAGAGGCACTATCAATCGAGATTCTTATAGAATTTGGTTGCAGAGCTAACAATCAAAATAAAACTAAGAAAAAAACAATCAGGGTACCTTTTCATATCTATCAAATCAATATCAGTGACAAATAACACTTAAAATTATAAGACTTTGTGTTAGTGGCACACCTGTAAAGCTAGTGCAGAAATATACCTCCAGATATACTCCAAGTTGGTATAACTATTTCCCAGGAGCTAGCAATGAATTTAAAAGCCATAAGCATGTTAATATCTCTTTCATAAAGATCTTCCATGGGTATTTCTATTTAACACTGCAATATTACATGAGGTAAGGAAAAAAAGGCTTCTAATTGGAGACGTAAAACTGTCTTTACTCACAGATGCTATAATTGTTCACTAAGAATATTCCAAAGGATGAACAAAAAGCTATTAGAGCTAATAAGTTGGTTTAAAAGTTTGAGATTTAAAATTAATATACAAAATTCAATTTTATTTCTTTAATGATAAACATTAATAACAAAACAATACCATTTACGACTATGGAATAATTTGGGATAAATCTAAACAAAATATGTACAAGATTTTACTGAAAACTATAAGCACTGATGGAAATTCAAAGACATAAGTAATAGAGAAACCACATTCATAAACTGGAATATTAAATATTGCCACAAAGTCAATTTTCTTCAAATTGACCTATTAATTAAACATAGTCATAATCAAGAGTCTAGGAAGCTTTTTCTACACATATTGATCTACAGATTCTCAAAGATATAGAGAAAAGAAGGATAAACAATGCTGAAAAAGAAGAAAAATGAAGATTAATACTACCAGATTTTAAGACTTAATATGAAATACAACAACTGAATAGAATATAAAGAATCCAGGAATAGACTAACATCACAGTCAATTGATTTTTAATAAAAGTGTCATGGGACATCAATGGAGAAAGTATATCCTTTTAAACAAATTGTATTAAAACAATTGTAATCTCCATCTAAAAATATGAACCTTGACCACACCTCACAACATATGGAATAATTAACTTAAAAAGTTTTATCATTGCCGGGTGTAGTGGCTCACACCTGTAATCCCAGCACTCGGGAGGCAGAGACAGGAGGATTGCTGAGTTCAAGGCTTGCCTGGGCTACATAGTGAGCTCAGGGCTAGCCTGAACTGCAAAGCAAGACCCTGTCTCAAAACTTTAAAAAAAAAAGTTTTATCATAGACCTATTTGGAAAAGATAACATTATAAAATTCTAGAAAATAGGAGATAATCTTTGTGACTTTTGTGAACTGTGAAAGAATAAATTGATGTCATAAACTATATGACACAAAAATAAAAAACCCAAGATTTCTGAATGATGCAATTACAGAAATGTCTAATAAATATACTGTTTAGAAAAACTGGTAAAATTGTGAATTATAGATCATTAACTGTAAAAACTGTATTATAGATCATTATAGATCATTCAGTAAAAACTGAAGCTCTTTAAAGATATTTTCAAGAAAAAGCTACAGAATGAGAGAAAAAATTATCTAAGATATATCCAATAATGGACTCTTAACTCAAATAAAATACTTCTACAACTCAATAATAAGAATTATTTCTTAATTGTGCAAAATACTAAACCACATTATAAAAGACTTAGTGATAACAAACACACAAAAGAGATGCTCAACATCACTGCTTATTAAGTGAATGGAAATACAAACCTCCAGAAGATACTACTGCATACATGTTAAAATGGCACATGATAAAAGTACTGGTAATCTCAAGTTCTAGCATGGGTTCAGAGCAACTGTAATTCTCATGGATTGTTATTGGAAATCCAGAATGAAAAACTCCTTTAACAGTTTGACAATTTCCTATAAAGTTAAAATATTGTAATTCTACTCTTAAGTATTTACTCTAGAGAAATGAAAATGTGTTCACCTAAAATTCTGTGCATGAACTTTTATCATGAATTAATTCATAATATTCCCAAACTAGAAGTTCAATTGTAATTAACTATTGAATACCAACATATGCAACATGAATATGTCTCAAAAATACTATGCTAAGGGCCGGAGATTTAGCTCAGTGGTTCCGGCGCCTGCCTCGCAAGCACAAGGTCCTGAGTTTGATCCCTGGTAACCACATACAATGCTGGGCGTGGAGACTCACGCCCACCAGCAATCAATACCACATACCACAGTGCTGGGCATGGTGGCTCACACCTGTAATCCCAGCATTTGGGAGGGAGAGATAGGAGGATTGCTGAGTTCCAGGCTTGCCTGGGCTACATAGTGAGCTCAGAGCCAGCCTGAACTACAAAGCGAGACCCTGTCTCAAAAAAAAAAAAAAAATACTATGCTAAGTAAAAGAACACAAAATTAAAAGTATGATTCTGTTTAAGTGGTATGCTAGAAAAGATAAAACTATGATGTCACAGATCACAACAGAGTCTGGGAATGAGGGGAAGAGACTCAACACAAATAGCTGAGAAACAGGCATGTGAGGCTACACTATGTGCACACTGTCCCCATGCAGACCACTGAATACAGTAGCAACAACTGAAATAATAGGAGCTACTATCATTCATTGTATGCTCACTAAATATGAAGCAGCATTGTTATATTGTTTTATCTCCAAATTGTACACCTCTTAAGTTATTTTAAATCTTCATCTGATAGCCTAGAAAACTATTATCTAAGAGAAAAATAATTTGCAAAATGTCACAGCCAATACTAATTTCACACTTCATAGCACTACTGTGCATTACCAAACAGCACAGGGAATCTGTAGTTACATGAGCTCCTTTTTCCTTACGTGCCAGAGGTTACAGAAAATAGATTAAAGATTTAACAGACCACGTAAGACTTTTTTATTCATTAAGGTGTTTGGAAAACTTGTGAGACTCTGAACATAGCCTTCTGCTAACCCACTAGAAGAGATCTTAAGTCTCTGGATTGATTGAGATTCCAATTATACAAGTAGTCACTAGAGCAAGTTTTCTCCTTCTCTTGGACAGCCTTTGCAAATGTTACAGTGTACCAAATGAAAAAGGAAAAGAGAAGCTATCTAAGGACAGAAAGCTGTCCTCTCATATGAATGTTCTCCAGAAGGGCTTTATGCACAAGTTTAATTTCATTCATGAATTAAAATTCTCTAATTACATTTCAAAATATTTTATCATCTCTCCTCTACATCCTCTATAAATTATTTTACTCTTCAAGTCAATAGGCTAAGAAAAAAATGATCCTGGCTAATCAAGAAGAAGCTACTTCAACAGAACTGAGAATTCCAAAGATATAGCTGTTTATTCTGAAACTGCTACCTTTTCCAACCCCTCCTTTCTGATTCACCCTACAAAAGGCTTTTCCTACATAGCACTGCCTCAAAGAACCAATCTCTGCTGACTACCTTTGCCTCCTCACTGCTGTCACTCTGGCTGGCGTTCCCCAGCTCTTCCTTTCATTTTGGTTCTTGTTGCAACCTTTCTTATCCTCTTGCAACTTGACATTTTAGACTGTTCCTTTGTTTCTGTAGATTCACCCATGCTGTATGGGTGTCCTTTCCTATTCATGTCTTTATACATTCCTTTTTTCTGAACTTGTTTAAAAGAAGTATATTAACCTTCAAGTTGGGATTCTGGGTTCTCTTTTTGGACCTTGTTTCCCAGGGGTACATGCTTGTCATCATGGCTCCCAGGTAGCTGATTCTTTTATAGCTAAAGGGGCTTCTTTTTTGGCAAGTTGAAATATGCTCCATTTCCCTAAATCTGGACTTCTGGTGTCACTCTTTGCTGCCCTCCAGCGGCTATCAGTAGATTATAGGAAGGAGGAAAAAGTTCCAAAATCTGGCTTGGCTGCCCTTTCCCAGGAGTCGGTAGTAGTTAAATGGCACAGGAGTGTTGAGACCTTAGCAGCATTCACCCAGCCAATAATCTCTTAATACTCCTTCTGCTTTTTGGAAATTTATCAATGCAAACTTTCCAATCCTTTCTCCTGAAAATGTGATTCTCTCAAAACCCTGCAAGTTCCAGGCTCGTGGATGTACATATTCATGCTGAATACCAGTGACACAGGAGAGACCTTCTGGCCTTTCCAGGATTGGCACGCTGAGAGAAGCAGAGGGTGGCGCAGTGTCACCAGGTTGTCTCTTGCTACTGAGATCTCTAGGATACAGTGACAGCGGATCAGAAACTCCATTTGTGGACTCGGGCTAACCACCTTATTTAGGCCAGGCTGTTAAATCGTATCTAAAAGACCTTTTCTGAAAGTTTGGGTATCAGTGTACAGCAGACTTAGCCTTTAAGGATCTTGCCAGAAGATTATGATGCTGTCCTTAAAATTGAATATAAGATAAACATCAAAATAACCAAAAATCTAGAGGAAATGACATTTCCTTGAAGCACCAAGACTCTGAAGAGTGACTATGGGAAGAATAGAATGTTGAAAAGGTCTACTATACAAGCACGAGGAATTATATAATAATGTAAACTCCACAAAGCTATGGATCACATTTTTTGCACCACCCTGTATCCATTACCTAAAGTCAATAAGTACTTCCTGATTAGGTAAGTCTATATTTACATACAAGTACTTACTCTACCTATGTCAAAGCATGACTGTACCTTACAGGAATTTTCAGTAGATCTATAACAGCAGAGAAATCAGTGCGGGTGGTCCAATATATTACATCTTCTTCTAACCACCAAATGCTCTTGGTATTTGCATGTGAATTCATTTCTGGTCTACCTTCATATATATACCTGTTACTATATTGGTGGTACAGATATCTTTACCAAGATAATGGGCTTTATGGTTTGAATCATTCCTTCCAACCCCATCAACCATGTCAATCCTTGTAATAAGATCACTCAATTCCATGCGTTTTCAAGCTATCTAGTTTCTGACTTTATGTGATGACTCCCAGTTTAACACCCCAGTATTTGAGATTATATGCAATTTAAAGGTCCACAGAACATTTTAACTGAATTGTGGGACAGTGTTTCTACTGACACAATTATTGGTCCACACACTTCATGGAAGAGGGTTTTTTACTCTGCAACACCTCTTCATTGAAGTTTTCCCCTACTACATAGCCCCACCCTTTTCTTTTCCAGCATCAAGATTCCTTGGTAAATGGATGACAGTATATACTAGAGAAGACAATAGAGACTGTCATCCTCCAAAACCTCAAGTTGCATTCCAGCAGTTTCTGGACCATTATTAAAAAGTGTATGTGGGGGCCGGAGGGTTAGCTCAGTGGTTCTGGTGCCTGCCTCGCAAGCACAAGGCTCTGAGTTTGGTCCTCAGTACCACATACGATGCTGGGTGTGGAGACTCACGCCCACCAGCAATCAATACCACATACCACAATGCCAGACGTGGTGGCTCACGCCTGTAATCCCAACACTCGGGAGGCAGAGACAGGAGGATTGCTGAGTTCGAGGCTTGCCTGGGCTACATAGTGAGCTCAGTGCCAGCCTGAACTACAAAGTGAGATCCTGTCTCAAAAAAAAAAAAAAGTGTATGTGGGAGATGGTTTCCTATTAATTTAACGGTTGTGATGAAAAACAGTAGATGAATACCTTAGGCCTTTTGAGATATAGGCCTGTCGCACTAATAACCCTACCTCTCCCAAAGTCTCCTAGCTAGGTGGTAATTTAGAATGGCTATATAAAATATTAGAAAGAAATCTAATGGACTACTCAACACTTTGTTATGTGCTGCAACAGACAAAATCAGTTTTTAATATACATGGGTTTTCTATTGAGGCTTATATAAAAAGGATTATTAAACAAAGTTAAGATTTTTCTATGTAAGCCACCGATGTATAGGAATCAGGTAAAGGGAGATTTTCCCTTAGAAACGACATAATATTGATATAATAAATGAGCAAGTTGATTTGAAAATGAAAATTTTATAGTATAGAATCAAGATGAAATAGGTAGGGAAGTTTGACATGGGCTTTCGGGTTCTCAGGTTTCTCTAATTTTTCACTAATTGGGGTTACTGCTTCTATCTCTATACCTCTGACAGGATTAACATCAGAATTTCTTCAACATCCCAAAAGAAATAGACATTTATTTCTCTTAGACCTTAGAGTTGTTTTTAAAGTAAGTTAAGCATCTGCAATGGAAATGCACTGTGTTTACTTTAAACTGTACGTTAGAAATTGGGGACTAACTGGCCTAGAGGGAATACCTACGGCTCAATCTATAAAAAGCCTTAGATATCTTGGGATGGCTTATTGTATGAGTCATTGCCAACAGGCTCCATTCAGGAGATCTGATGCAATGCCACAATCCAGTTCATTCAGCTTTATAAAAACTTATGTATATCGGAAGTAATTGTTGAGGTAAATGGAGCAGAAGATAATGTGGTATTACTAAGGGAAGAAATATCTCAAGCGTGCTGTGAACTGCCATACATTAAGGAAATAATGCAAATAATTATTTGGATAAATTGGGATATTCCTACAATGAATTCAAATAGCAGAAATGTGAAATGTTTCGGAGTAGCTCACAATAAGCAACACTTGATGAAGTGGACAGAAAGGTTATTTCAAACAAAGAGGTACACGAGGAAACAAAACATTAAAATATGAAATAAATAAGAGAAATTAGGAAATGGCAGGGTTTTTTCTTTCTGTCTTTTTTTCTTTTTTGAGACAGGGTCTCGCTTTGTAGTTCAGGCTGGCCCTGAGCTCACTATGTAGCCCAGGCAAGCCTCGAACTCAGCAATCCTCCTGCCTCTGCTTCCCGAGTCCTGGGGTTACAGGCATGAGCCACCACGCCCGGCACTGTGGTATGTGGTATTGATGGCTGGTGGTGTGAGTCACCACGCCCAGCATTGTATGTGGTTACCGGGATCAAACTCAGGACCTTGCGCTTGCGAGGCAGGCGCTGGAACCACTGAGCTAAATCTCCGGCCCAGAAATGGCAGTTTTAAGGAGGAAAGACAGTCTAGATCCTAGTGAAAGCCACCCTCCCATGCACAATTTTTAAAGCAGCTTAAGATTCAGTATTTTCTATACTTGAAATAACTTACTCATTAAAGTCTAACTTTCAGTTCAACTGTGGACATTTAAAATATTTTATAACTTTTTTTAACTGAATTTTAAATTTTTTTTCTTTCTTCCTTTCTTTCTTTTTTTTTTTTTTTCTTTTCTTTTTTTTGAGACAGGGTCTTGCTTTGTAGCTCAGCCTCGAACTCAGCAATCCTCCTGCCTCTACTGGTACATTTTATAGACAGCTCACAATAACACTCAACAATGGGGAATTTGTACCAGTATATGATATGGATTAATTCTCATTTTTACCCATATTCCTACCCACCCTAAAACCCCCACCCCCCTATATACATGTGCTTTCTTTTTCTTTTCAAATCATATTTATTCTTTCCCCTTAAAATATTTTATAACTTTTCATGCTTGCAGAAGTTTCTTTACTTCACGGTCTCTTTTTGCATTTGTCAATATAATCTTGTACATGAGAAGAATGTGTATTCTAATGTTGTGGGGGTGGAACACTGTAGACATCGACTAAGTCTGTTTATTCAAAAGTTTGGTTTAATTCTAGTATTTCATTGTTCATTTTTTTTTTGTATAATTGATCTGTTTGTGACAGTGGGGTATTGAGGTCCCCCTTTACAATTGTATTTGTGCTTATTTGATTTTTCACATCTGTTAGTATTTGGGCACTGCTGTTTTGCCCATATATATATTTTTCAAAATTTTTAAATTGTGATATAGTACACATAATATACACATCATGATCACACTCAACATTGAGAATTTGTACCAGTATGTGACACAACTTAATTCTTATGACCTCTTCCTCCTGGGCTGTTCCCTTTATAAGAATGTAGCAGCCTTCTTTGTCTCTATCAGTCTTGGCTTGAAATCCACTTTGTCTCCAAATAGAATACCTGCCCCTACTTTTTTCCAGGTTTCTGTCACATGGAACATTGTTTTCCACCCTTTGACTTTCAGACTATGAATTTCTTTTTGAATCAAATGTGTTTCTTGTATGCAGCATATTGTTGGAGCTTGCTTTTTGATCCATTCTTCCAGTCTGTTTCTTTTGATTGGTAAATTGAGACCATTAACACTGATGGTTATATCTGATATATAATGATTTCTCTCTGTCCTGTTATGGTGTTCTTCTTTCCTCCTCCTGATTTGCACTGTTTAGATGTACATCTTATATACAAGCTAGAGTGTAAGTGGGAATTTATTGCCCCACATTTTAAATTTGAGCTGACTTTTTCACTAGCTGTAGGCTGTAGACTTTAGCAGAAGTAATGGTTTCCTAGTTTCAGCTGTAGGCCCCAAGGACCCTGCACATTCCTCTTGTGTTCTTGAAACTCTATCTGGATACTTGTGGATATACTTGGATTAGGATGGTGGTAGATGAGACATCACATGGAAAACAGAAGAGTTGGCCTAGTTAAGACATACTATTGCCAGCCAGTCTTCTTTCAGTCTAGCAGATGACCTCAAAGTCTGAGTGAACTCAGCTGAACCTATCTAGAACTAGAAACTTAAGCTTAATAAATGGTTCTTATTGTAGAAACTTAAGCTTAATAAATGGTTCTTACTGTAAACTAATATGTTGTAAGGTGACATTATGCAGTGAAAGCTGCTGAAATACACACAATGGCTTTATCTCTTAATGTAATACTTATTGCATTCCTTTTTTTTCTTTTTTAGAAGCAAGTATTTGCTTTTTACCCATTTATTGATGGAGGGCAGAAATTATGTTATGTTATATAAGTCATTTGTGTATACCCATAGCACTTTTATTGTACTTTGTACATAATAGGCACTCAGAGTTTGATGAAATAAATTGAAATGAAAATCAAATTCTGGTGTTTATCAGCACTGTCTACTAAATATTTAACCACAGTACTGTTAAAGAATAAAACAAACCTCAGAAACTGTTGTTGGACTTGTATAATTCCCAATTTCAAAACATTAAAGGCCAGCAATGAGTAGTACTTTTGAGTATGCATATCACTTCATGGTGTTTGATTAAATGAGGCTGTAATTCACTCTTCTCAAATTTTATCATTAACTCAAATTTGGATTTTGATAAAAATATACACATATTTGATATCTGCATATAAAACTCTGCTGCAATCCTACTTTTATGAACATATATGGAATATACAAAATGTTAAAGGAGCTTTTGATTTTAACATCTAATCAAGTTATTAATAACAGGTTTTGAAACCCAGAAATGAGACAAATGAAATATGTATATTAATATGCTTTAACTCTGAAGTGTTATATAAATGTAAAATATCATGAAAGCTTGTATATTCAGGATGTCATGTCACTTTTTTCCTTGAGTATAAAAGCAGACAACAGAACACTACAAAGCGAGACCCTGTCTCAAAAAAAAAAAGCAGACAACAGAACAGATGAAAAAAATGAATAGTTCTGCTATCCACATTTAATTTGCTTTCTAATGAAATTTTATAGTTTTAAAATGACATTTTGCTATTATAGTCTAAGCAGAAATGATTTCATCAAATATGCCATGTTTTGAATATTTTGAAAATTATCTTTGAATTGATAGTGCCTGAAATTCTAAAGCAAGATAATGTAAAAGCATGATTAGAATGATAAACTAGTGAATCATAAACCAGTGAGAAAAATACACCCAATGACACAGAAAGCACATCTTTGCAGTCATGCATTGAGGTAAAACCCCTTCCTGCATGAGTACATATCCTATATCCTCCCTTCAGTTAATTTCTTCCTTCATGTTTCTGGTTTCCATGTAATACATTTATCAATGACTTAGAAAAAGGCATAATGATTGAATCAGTTATTATAGAAAAATACAGAGTCAAAGAGACAATGTTAAGCAAGACAGATTTTAAGAACAAATTTTCTAATAATCATATTTTTCTAAGCAGAACTTATTGGTCTAGGGCAGTGAGTCTCTCTCAAGGATGATACAGAAGTATAGTCCTGGTGCTTTGCAGAGATTTAAACATTAAGCTGAAGATCATATTTCATGATTTTTAATATTAACCTCCACCTCAAAATTCAAACATTCTATTTAAGGATTCTGAAGAATACATGCAAAAGGAGCAATCAATCATGCCTTATTTGATGTCAAAACATCATCTGTAGACATACACTCCAAGGCTAAACATCTCTATAGTTCAGAAGTCTCCTTTAAAAGAATGCCCACTGAGAATGACTAAGATGAATTGCAAGAAGATAGGATGTGAAAGGGTTATTTTTCTCACAGTGACTCAACCTACCTGAGGCCTGTTGATACAGCACAAAAGCTAAGAAAGTTTTCAAATCACCTACATTGGAAAATTTTCCCTTGATGCTATTTTAACAGTAACAGACATAAGTAGATTTTAGGGAATAGATTCAATAGGAAGAGGCACATTCTTTCGTTGTCAGTAAAACTATGGAATATTGGTTTGTATAACTAAAACATCACAAAAGAAATTCTGGAGACAGAAAAGTAATGGGAAACAGAAACTTAAGTGTAAATGACACTGCACACGAATACTGGGGCATTCATCCCCAAGTCAGATCCACCTTATTTTGACTGTGCTTTCTAACTTACTCCCTTAGTTAACATTTTCCATAGGGAACTAAACCACAAACTGCAGAGAATAACCACAGTTCTTCCTTTTCATGAATAGTAAGAAAGGAAAAACTTCTTTTTTGTAAATGTTTCTCTGATGAAATTCAAATTTTGTTTTCCAAGAAGTCAACTGGCTTAGAAATTTCTAAGAAGAAACTGGGGGAGGCTTGGTCAGTGCATCAGATAACTCCCCACAAAACCCTAAATCAAAATCTCAGTCTTACAACAGCCAAAGGGTTAAAACACGAGTGTATCACTTGACTTATGAAATCCACAGATCGTAAGTTTGGGAAGAGATAGCTCCGCTTATGATCACTCTGAGAAACTGAACTCCCACTCTGGTGCCCAAATATTAAGTTGACACACGTTTCTGGGACGCGGCTGGAATCCTCAAATTTGGTGGGTCTATAGACACAATTTTGTTTTCTGCTGAACAGGGAGGGCTTTCCAGAATTGTCATCAGATGACAGATTACACCAGCTATCCACAAGGATTCAGAGGTAGCTCAGGCCATCCATTATGGGTTAAAAGCTGTTCCAGCATGAATCGAGTCACAGTGGTCAGGAGACTACTGATACAACGGGTCCTACAGCTTTAAGAAATACCCTGGGCATCTACAAGTTTTCAGAATGCAAACTTTGTCAGCTCTGAAAACAAGAGGCACTGCATCATTATGGCAGGAGAAACAAAGCCAGCCCCCCTTTTAAAATAGACAAAAAAGATTGTTTAATAGGAGAGAGGCATCAGTCATTGATTCTTACTTCATTCACACTTTCTATCCAACCCCATCCATCTTCAGCGTGAAGAGATGACAGAGCCGTTAACTCTCTCCCTTCTTTGGGCTCCCACCCTTTCTGTTCCACTATAGCCAAATCGCCAAGGCCTATCAACCTACCCATTTCAATCTATGAGAAGCAGCGCTACAGAACAACCCTCTGTACTGGGCCTGACAAGCTCAGGTGTGCCTAAGTACCCATTTTCATCACTTTATTTCAATAGTGTTGCTTTTCAGGTTAGTGTGACTGGTCAGGGTCTTTGCTAATCATCTTCAAAATGACCACTTAGTCATTCACAGCTGACCATACTCCACACAGGAAGCAACAGGAAGGCTTAAGGCAGCAGAAAAAAGTCAACAAGTCAAATGAACAATCCAGAAAGTAAAATATTTAATTTTTCTTCATTGCTGCTGGCCACATTATCTGCAAAGAAAAGTTCTCCAAGCAGGCAATCTCTGCATCAGTGCACCTGCTTAGTATTGGCTTGACGAGTTATCTTTTTGCTGTGTCTGCAGAAGCCAACTTCAACACAATGAGTCACATCACTTGAGGGTCACTTGAGTCCCTCTACTCCCTGGGTCCCTCCTCCCACTCCCAGCCTTCCCTTCTGCCCACAAAACCTTTAACTCCACCATAACTAAGGATCCCAGATAGCTAAATAAAAGAGGTGGCCTCAAACACAGGGAAAACCCCTTAGGTCTCCAGTGTGAATCGCCAACGCCAATCCCCCTCCCCTCTCCTTTTCCTTAAGACCTGATGGTCTTCAGTCACACATCTTAAAAGAAAAACAAAAAACAAAAACACAAAGACTTACTTGTCTCAAGTCGATGAAGGCCAACTGCAGCGTGTCCTCCTGGAACCCAGGCACCGGGCCGGATCTGGCAAACTCTGTGGGAAAGAAAAGAGGATAAAAAGCGCCTTTAACTAACCATGGACAGGGAGATTGGCAGACGGATGACAGGGAAGACAAGAGAGGCTGGGGGAGAGGAGGACCAAGCTTCTAAGGAGTCATGTCTCTCTCCCTTCAGCTTCTTTGTTTGCCCTTCAAAATTCGTGTCATCAAAACACCATTAATTCCAGCATCCTGACAGCAAGGAAACTGTACTAATTCGACCTGAAATTTATTCCCATGAGCTGCGCTGGGCTTCAGAGTATTTGTTTTGTGAATGGACAAACAACTTGCAAAGGAGGAGGGAGTGGGGGAGAGAAAAAAGTTTTTCCTCTCAACACAATAAAATCTTCAGCTGTGAAACTCTTTTCAGTTCCGAAAGCTATTTATATTTCAGATCGCTGAAGGAATTTTCTAATTTCACGCTTGTCACCTCATTCCCTAAGCATTTATCAAAAAATATTCCCTGCCACATCATTAATTATTCCTCACTGATTATTTGTATTATCTCATGAGTGCCAACACATAGCACAACACACACACACATGCACGCACACACACACCACCACCACCAGAGGGTACTGGGCTTTTGAGCAAAGGAATGTTTGCAGATATAAAAATACCCATTTGAACGAATTTGACTACCAAACTTAAGGGAGTGTTGTACGTCTGTCCTCCTGGTGTGCTCTCTATCCTTGACTTATTTTCATTCTTCTTTCAAAGTTTGTTCTTTTCTTTACTCTTCCCTCTCGTAGATCAGAGACCATATGGATGCTATTTGTAATTTGCAGCAGTGCATTAGGTACAAGCTCAGTTTATGACTTTGGCTTCCAAGTCATTAACAAGAAGATAACTGCACAGGGCTACAGGGACAAATACTAATAACAGTTAAGAATGTCAGGTTTTATTGTCCCTGAGCCCCGCTTATTATGAAATCAAAAGGTCTTATGTTCCCTGTACATATGCATACAGATCAAGTTCTGAAGTTGGACCATTACTATGTCATTTTTGTCTGTGCAGACAAAATGTGAAGGGTACTTAATATTAATCTATTTATCTCAAAATTAATGTATGTCTGTTCAAAGAAAACAAAAAGGAGTAGTTTCCTTTCAAATAATTTTCTTCCAGTAGGAAATTTAAGTAGACTTAGTATAAAATTTTTCTTTTGAAATTAAATAAAATCCATCAAGATATTTGCATATGTGTGGAAAATTACTTTCAATTACTAGACAAACTTAAATGATATTTTGTCAACAATGACTAGAATTCCTTTATAAAAATACTTTCTATCTGGGAGCTTCTTAGACATAACAGGGTTTCACAAAATTTTTATTACACTTTTAAAAATACTGCTACCACATTAGATTGTAGGATTATGAGAAAACTATGAAATGAAATGTAAAGCAACTTATTAAGCCAATTTAAATTAGCACAAATATATTACAGAACTCCATGCAAATATCTGTTGTAAATATTTCAAAAAAGACACAAGAAATGAGATAAACTATTACTGTGACTAGTCATAGAAAAGTTTCTATTTGCTTTGAGAAGAAAATGCAAATGCCACTGATAATTCTATCATATACGCAAGCCTAAGTTTTAAAAGACTAAAGTTCTTTGAATTACAGCTATTCTTTTTGACAGCCTTGTTAATGAAGTTAATGTTTCCTATATTTGATGGTTTATTCTAAGACTGACAGATTATTCCTAGTGATAATACATCTTTTGATTCTATTTTGCATCATTTGAAGCACTTACAGTCGTCTGGAATAGTTGGGACCCTACTTGTAACAACAATAATGAAGATGTTTTCCTATTCCATTTCTATCCAGCTCCACAGAACTACCCTGTGATATACAGTTTCAGTGCCTTTCACATTTTGAATCTCTTTATTGGGCATGCTCCCTGGGACTAAGTAGAAGCTGATGAAACCACTCAGGAATCTGGATGTGATGCATGTTTAGTTCTCAGAGTTACTTTATAGATCTCATTTTTATGAGACACTGAATCTTCTAGGTTCCCAAAGGATATAGTGGCCTTTCATTTACCCTTTTATAAATCAGAGACAAAAAAATGACAATTACATCAAGTATGACTAGGAGATTAATCTTCTTATGAAAATGTCTAATTACTGAATACTCAACTTAATATTTATATCTTTTCTCACTGCTTCATGTACATAATTTTTATTTTCTCATATAATCAATCAGTAAAATCTTTGGAGATAAAGATCATTTCATAAAACCTAACAGGTATTCAAAATAGCAAGGGTTAAATATTATGTTTAATAAGTTACATACATAAGATTCATTAACTGCATATACTTGTTACTGCCAATGAAAATTTCTGTATTGCTACAAGTAAGGGGTCTCTATCCTGAGTATCAATAAGCAGGCTTTTGGAATTAATGAGCTTCCTAAAATTAGATGCACAACTTTAAGGTGATAAACTTTGGGGGTTATATCAATCAGAATTTAAGCCCTTGTCTTCTAGTTACTAGTTTTCTAGATTGCAGAAAATAAATTCCTTATCCTTCAGTATCTTTAATGCAAAATTCAGGATAATAAAAGAGCATTCCTTATAGTGTGGCAGTAGGATTGAATAACACACAGAAAGCTGTTGGCAGAGTGCCTGGCATATCATAACTTATTATCATTATAATTAGTTTTTCGTCTGAATATGCATTTCTCTGCAAAGAGGGCTCATGGCTTTCACTGAATTCTCAGTGGACTGGTGACCCACAAAAGTCTAACAAATGCTATTCCATGCCTAGGACAAAACAGAAATTTAGCTATCATTCAATGAGGATTTAGTGAGTTGGCTTTGCAAATGTGTTTATAAGCAAATATTTAATTGCTTTATTTAAAGGAAGTTCATATGACTAATTACTTACTCTATTAGATATACCACAATAATCTTCATTGTATTCTAAAAAATTCAAGAAATGAAAAAACAGAAATGTAACTTCATGACTCAATATACCCTCAAAAATATGATGGCTCCACTAGTCAATTTTTTCTAAAATATTTAAAGGGTTAATATCATGAGCATGTGAATATTTTAAAAATAAATAAAAACATACATAGCCTGATTTTAACTATATAACATATAATATGCACAGACAATGTGACAGTAAGCATTCACAATGTAATGTTAACTGAGGGTGCTATAGAAAGGAAGGTTACAAAAGGCCTTTTGCTTTTTATAAATCATTTTCATAACATAAGAAGAAGAAATAGAGCATACATATGCATGCATGTACACACATTATGAAGCAGTACTAAATTAGTACTTTCTTTAGTAACAAGAGATAGTCTGCTCAAGGTTTGGCATTAAAGGCACTACGGTTGGTCTACAAACCTTAACTCCTAGATACAAAAAGAGGAAAACAAATGGGTGAGGGGCAAGAAGCTTCCAGTCTGCCGTTATGTGCTGATGAATGTAAACCCAGATTACATGTATACAAAGAAGACACCCTTCGAGTCATCAAGGAAAACTTTTCTTCTTTTGAGATCATACCAAAGAAAGACACCCTTCGAGTCATCAATGAAAACTTTTCATCTTTTGAGATCATACCAAAGAAAGATCAATGCATGAATATGTGGATAAGCAGAAACAGTGGATTCACAGAAGATATCAAGTTTTCAGTATGTAAGTGACCCAAGTCAGCAGCAGAAAGCTTGAGTTTCTGCAGGGTGACCTCAGTATCAGTGAGGAAGTTGAGGTGCTTAATATATAATAAAGACAAAACCCTTTCTTTGATCAACCCCTGATACTTGGGGACTGGGTCAAAATTCAGGTGAGGCTGGTAAAGTGACCACCTCTTAGAAACAAGGTGAAGGTTAGGATAGCCTGGTGATCAGCACAATCATGTCCAGAGTCTAATGCTAAGTTCCAACTTGCAAATGTGAAATACCTTTCATGAAAAAACTGCCAACGCACTGAAGTTTTTGAAGAAAATGTTTGGATTTAAAAAATTAAAAGGAGGAATATAGAGCTACAGCAAAGGCACATTGTTGAAGATACAAGATAGGAAATCTCTGCTGGGGATTTAGCTCAAGTGGTACCACGCCAACCTTGGATGCACAAAGGCCTAAATTCTATCCCCTGTACCACAAAAAAAAAAAAAAAATCACAAACTTAATTGACTTATCCAACAATTCCACATGATCTCATACATATGAATCTATGAGTTATAGTAGTCTTTCTTAAAAAATATAAACATATCCTAAAAATTTAATTTCTAATAATCTTCACAATATAATAAAATGAAACTACCAATGGAAAAAGGGCATTTACTATTTTTTATTGGTACATTTATATATATATATATATCACAATTACACTCCATATTGAGAATTTGTACCAGTATATGACACAATTTTCTCATTTTCCCCCTCCTCTACCCACCCTAGCTCCCCAACCCCTATATACAAAAGCAGTTTCCTTTTTTTAACATTAATTTTTTCTTTATTATTTACCCCTAAACCCCCTTACCCTTTGAATACTTACTATTTCACAATATCATCCATTCTAGAACACATTTATAACTTCAGTTTCTCATATCAGAGAAAATATATGATATTTGCACATCTGTGACCTATTCATTTCACTTATGGGTATGTCCTGAAGGTACATCCATTTGAGTATAAATGATTCAACCTCATCATTCTTTATGGAAGAGTAATACTCCACTTTCTTTTTTTAAAAACACATTTTCTTTATCCAGTCTAGAGTTGATGGGCATTTGGGTTGTTTCCAAGATTTAGCTATCACAAACTGAGCTGCTATAAACATGGGTGCACATATGTTACTGTGATAGGAATCTTGTAATTCTTTTGTGTATAGCCTTAACGGGGGAATAGCACTGTCAAATGGGACCTCTAGTCCTAGTTTGAGGCATTTCCACATTGATCTCATGATGGTTGTACTGGTCTACATTCCCACCAACAGTGGATAAGGGTTCCTTTTTCTCCACAACCTCACCAGCATTTGTTGCTGGCTAATTTCGAGATAGCCACCTTTCTTTGTGGAGTGAGATGAAATCTCAGAGTTGTTTTCATCTGCATCTCTCCAATGGCCAGTGATGCATTTCCTCATGATTTCTTAGCTGCTTTTATTTCTTCCTCTGAAAAGTGTCTGTTCATTTCAGAGGGAATCTACTATTTTAAAAATGTTTTGTACATTACTTGCAAACTAATTTTAAAGTCAGGAAACTTTGTGATTAAGAGTAGAGAAAAAAACCCTTTAAAATTGTACCTTGGTCCAGAGATTTAGCTCAGTGGTTCTGGTGCTTGCCTAGCAAGCACAAGGTCCTGAGTTCGATGCCCATTAACCACACACAACGATACCAGGCATGGTGACTTATACCCATTGGCAATCAGTACCACATACCACAGTGTTGGGGATGGTGGCTTCCATCTGTAATCCCAGAACTGTGGAAGCAGAGGCAGGAGGATTGCTGAGTTTGAGGCTTGCCTGGGCTACATAGTGAGCTCAGGTCCAGCCTGAACTACAAAGTGAGACCCTGTCTCAAAGGTCACAGATGTGTAAATAACTTTTCTTTTCTCTGGTATGAGAAACTGAAGCTATAAATGTGTTCTAGAGTGCACAATTGATACTGTGAAATAGTAAATATTCAAAGGGAAATGGGGTTTAGGGGTAAATAATGAGGGGAAAGAAAAAAATTGATGGTTAAAAAAAGGAAACAAAGCATGCATATATAGGGGTCCCAGGGGGTTGTACAGTGGATAGGAGAAGGGAAAAAATGAGAAGTAAATTGTCAATGTGGAGTGTAATTGTGATGTATATATATATAATCTACCAATAAATTAAATTCATTTAAAAAAATTGTACCTGGCTGGGCATGGTGGCTCACGCCTGTAATCCCAGAAGTCGGGAGGCAGAGACAGGAGGATTGCTGAGTTCAAGGCTTGCCTGGGCTACATAGTGAGCTCAGAGCCAGCCTGAACTACAAAGTAAGACCCTGTCTCAAAAAAAAAAAAAAATTGTACCTGGTATACATGACTGAAGAAAACAAAATATAATAAAAAGCACAGAATTCTAAAGCAGAATTAAAAGGAAAGGTTGGAGTTAGAGGGGTTTTGAGAAGTCAAAATGATAGCATTAATCTGTAACCTGAGGAACTGGAGAGGACCCTGTGGAAAGGATGAAAACCATGTTGAGAAAAGCAAGGTATAGAACTAATTCTTCCACATCTTTCCAAATTGCCTATAGAAAACGAATTGTTTTCAAAGGAAATTTTATCTTGGTCAACAGGTAAAATATATTTCTGAAAAGTAAAATTTGTACATTGTCTGGGAAATAGGTGAAATAAAAACTGTGGAAGGAAAATATAATTTATTTAAATAAGAAGAAAGTGAAGATTACGATCTACCAAATGGTGACAAGATGTCTCTAGACATCAATATAACCACTACTTCCACTTGCTGAATGGAGCACGCATTTGATCTGGGTCTAACTATGACATAAGCAAGAATACTCTGTACTCCAAAACCTAAAGTATACCAAATGCTTGTTTATATCTTAAGATCACATCAGGTCACATGTTTTTTTGCAGAATTGAAAAAAATAAGAGCTGTTGTTGCTGTATTAACATGATGGTTTCCTGGTATCTGGCTCCCTGGAGCAACAGATAAGAGGTGCGCAAGACTAGGAAGTGTGGCTCTGGGGAAGCTAAAACCTTCTTGCATCACTTTACAGTGGCTCCACTAAGCTAATTACAAGAGGAGTTGATGGACTCCACAGGGAATTCACTCTAGGCCTTACTGGTCAGAGAAAGGTCTGCTAAAACAGAGGGGACTGAGAATCAAGAGCAGTTTCATGGAAACTGAGAAGAAGGGAAAGCTGGGTGTCATTGCACATGCCTGTAATTGCTGTGAGTTTGAGGCCAGCCTGGCTGTATACACAGTGAGTTCGAGGTCAGCCTAAACTAAACATACCAAGAATTTGTCTCAGGAAAAAAAAAAAAAAGGAGAGAAAGGTGAAAGGGTAAAACTCACTGGAGATTTAAATTCATTAGATCATCTGCTTCAGGGTGTTATATAATACTATTTTATAGTTAGCAATTCTGTTTTACAAATTTGAAAATTTAAGGGGTTGGATCTTGTGCATGTGTTTTACCACATAAGAATAAATGAATGAATGGAAAAACAATATGTATACCACAGAATTAAGAGAAAATAGTCAAACATCAGGAACTTGTATCTATAACATACAATGTATTACTAAGCTCAGTAATAATGTTGATGGTAAAACAATTGAAAATAGTCAAAGACTCTAGATAACTCAAAGAAAAACGTGCGAGATAGTATAATAGATGGCCCCATACTCATACCCTCCCCCCACAGTAACAATAACTTTTCAGTCATCCATGGCTAAAAGTGCTGAACCGGGAGTAGGAGGCTGTGAAGTCCTGGGAGAGCCCAAGAATGAGTAGGGCCCTTTTAAAGGACACAACTGGGCTCAAGTGACAGACTTGTCAACTACTGGCTCCAGACCTAGAAATGGCCCCAGTGTTCTGTGGATTCTGCTAGAACACTATTTGTCTTTGTTGGTTTTGCTACCAAAAGCACCCATCAAATAATCTAACGGAGGCATACCTACTTGTGCCTTGGGTAATTTGACTGCTCACCTTAGTCTTGGCTGTGGACCTACACATAGCCCTGCAATTCAGTTCTAACACCTTTTAGCTATGGTCTTGCCCACAGAGAAAAACAGAGGAAGACATGGCAGTCTGAGACACTGGCTCATCAACCTGAGTGCAACAGATCCTGAAAAGGCCCTGACACTAGTGCTATGCCCTCTTGGCTATTGTGTGAGAGCAGTCTTGACTGAAAAGCTAATTAGAAGAAGCTAACATGCCCAGTTATGCCCCCAAAGATAGGCCTGCAGATCTTTATCATTGTTGGACCTTTACACCAGTCCACTGACTTAGTTTCACTGTTCTCCGTTGTAGACAGATGCCAATAATGCCAATGACCTATGGAAAGAAACACTACTGGCACACAGGATGTAACAGGCATACCATGTGTAAACTCGGAAACAGATCCCCATATTACAACTATAACACTGCAGATCAGAGTTATTGGGCAGCCTAGGCCAAGAAGGATCAAGGGGATCCAGATATGCCAGCTAAAGACCCCACTATAAACCCAGCAGCGATTACATAACTAGCTCCAGTTCCACTCAATCAGTGTCCCACAGGCAATCCTACAAAGAAGGGGATCTGCTATAGTTTAAATGCTTTTATTATCCTAAAAATTCATGTTAAACTTAATCCTCAGTGTAACAGTATTGGGTGATACAGCCTGTAAAAAAAGTTACTGAAAGCCCCCTACAAGGTGATTGAGTAATGAAGATTCTATACTCATAATGGGATTAAATTGGGTTATATATAGGCTTGAAAGTTTGTCTTGTTTTGCACTTCTACTTCCTTCAGTTTAAACAGAGGTCCTTCCTGCTAGAAGATGCAGCACCAAAGTGCCATTGTGGAAGAAGACAGTTAAACATACTGGTATCTTGATCTCAGACACCTCAGTCTCTACAGGAAATAAACACATACTGTGTATAAGTTACCCAGCCTCAGTTATTTTGATAGAGTAGTACAAATGCAAAAAAAAGGTCTGTCTAAATTAATCCATAAAGACTAGAAGACATGTTTGCTCCTTCAATAGTACAAACACCAATGCAAGAATAACCAGATCATAAAACAAAACAAAAAATAAGCAAACATGACCCACTGAAGAAACCAAATGAAGTTGCAAATACAGAGATCAAAGAAAGGAAGATCTACACATTTCATGAAAAAGAATTCACAGCAATAATCTTTAAAAAGCTCACTGAGATATAATATACATTAACAAATAAATAGAATTAGGAAGATAAAGACGATGAGTAAAAAAGAAATAAAAAAACTAACAGGAGCCAAGCAGAAATGAGTGAGCTTAATGTCTCAGTAACTGCATCACTCAGTTATCTATCCAAATGAGTTGAAAACTTACCCACAAAAAAAACCAGATGTTTATATCACCTTTACTCATGATTGCCAAAATTTGTAAATTACTAAGATGTCCTTCAGTTGATTAATGGATAAGTGGCATTATATCAATTTTATTTATTAAAAAGAAATGGCCTATCAAGCCTTTAAAGCATATAGAGGTTGAATTTTAAATGCATACTAAAAGAAAGAAACAATGTGAAAAGGGTAGATAAGGTATGACTCCAGTTATATGGATTTAGTTAGTTAGTTAGTTTAGTTAGTTAGGCATTTAGTTAGTTTAGTTAGTTAGTTAGTTAGACATTTGTTCAAACCCACAGAACATATAACACCGAGAATCATTTCTAATATAAAACAGGGAATTGGAATGGCAAGGGGTTGTTATCACAGGTTCACTTATTACAACTAATGTAGCAGTCTTCAGACATGCTGCTAATAGAGGAAAAGGATATATATTAGGTAGGACAGGGAGTAGAAAGGAACTTTCTGTACTATCCAAACAATTTTGTTTTGTTGTGAACCTAAAACTGTTCTAAAAATAGTCTATTGATGATGATGATGATGATGATGAAGCAGAAGAAAGTGAAAGGACACTACAATTTAATCTCAAAGTTTCTCTACAACAATCTGATTTAAACTATAATAATATAATCTCATACCAAATGCAAAGCCAGTACTCCCAATAGATTTATAAATTGTTTCTAAAGTTTGATTTTTCCAGCTTTTGTTTTGCAAGACAATTGAGAACTAGGATAGATGGACACAGCTTTTTATTTAAGGAAATTAATTCCCCATAAACTAAGCAGCCACAAGCCACAAGTACGAAGAGCCTTTCATGCTGCTGCTAAGTAAATAGACCAATCAATCTCCATTTGGCTAAATCATGTACAGTTTGCTGAGAGGAAAAGAGAGTCCAGGCACTAGCAGTGATTGATGTGAATGACAGCACACATTTACCTGTCTTAAACGGAATAAATCTAGAAATTTGGAGAATTGATTTCTCCAAATAATATACACACACACACATATAAAACATATAATTGCATCATGTATATAATGATAATCAGTAGAAATTTAGGCAAATTAGTAGGTTGAATCTCAGAAGGAAAGAAGAAAACAATTTTGCTTCAAGATTCAAAGGAAAGAGATGGTACAAGGCCCTAGGAGAACACAGAGTCCAAGAGGCAGTGGATGCCTTTACAGAAATTAAGTGTTGTTCTTTGCCTAAGGAAATACTATTCTAAATGAGGGGTGAGGTTATTTAACTACAATGACTAAATTTATATAGAATAACACCTATATCAATATAGAGGAAGAAGGATTAAAGAAATTAAGACCATAATAAGTGGCAGGACACTGTTATGGCACATGACAGTGGATTTTCCCTTGATATTCCACAAACACTAGCCAAGGACATGAAAGATGTCCTAGGACTTAAATCAACAACTTAGAATCCCAAAGATGAAAGGAGCATTTGTAATTACAGGGGACTTCAACAGATGAAAAAATAAGGCCAAAGAGGTTAAGTCAGTGAGCCAGTTAAAATGTAATCCCTCTAATTCTGTCTATTACTTCAGTATGTATCTCCTACCTTAGAAAGTTTAAAAAATATTCACTGTATGTGTTCCTTATACATATATTACATATTCTCTTCCATTTATTTAGGGAACCAGGTGCCTTTATAAAAATTAAGTACTGTTCTTAAAATACATAGATCTGAGTAAAGTTATAATTTCCCTCTGAAGTTCCTGAATGCCATGCAATTTAGCATTTATAAGGAACAATTTCACAGTAGATCTTTTTAAATTATGGTGAAAAGAGGCTTCTTCCAATTAGTAATCAGTAGCGCTTCTGTGTATAATCTCTGCGAAAGTTCAAAATTTACCATGAAAGGAGTGGGCTTCCAGAGAGATGAGAAAGACTGGTGTTCTAAAGTAGTAACTTTATATCCTTGATATTTTTACTGTGCTTTCAAGGACTTAATTTTATCCATATGCTTGTTCGGTGCTGATTATTCTGTTGTATGAATACATTTCTAAACCTAGGGCTATCTAAAATTGTACATTGAGAAGGGATTCTATAGAAAATTTAACAAAATCCACTCTATACAAAAAAAAGCATGAGGTAGAAATGCAAGCCTCTAGTAACTTTGGTATTTCTAGTACACATATTAAAATAAATAATGCTATTGTGTCCATCTCAATAAAGCTGAATAATTTGAATATGAAATATTCTTAAAAGGCTTTAGATGTTTTATACATTTTCCAAAATCTAGTATGTCTTTTACACTTACAGTACCTGTTACTTTTTACTAATCACATTTCAAGTGCCCAATAGTTACTTCTGGCTGGTATCTGTAATACTGAGCAACACAGCTTTAGATGACAGTAATTACAATAAAAGCAAAGAAAAATAAATATTTGAAAACTGATTAGATTTTGAATGAAAGAAAGATATCTTACCAAAATTTATATTATATAAATTCTGTTTTTATATCGATTATGAAAGTGCAACTGAAGTAAATGTATATGATATTACACAATTACTTATCTTACTTTTACTCATGCTGCTATAACAAAAGACCTTAAGGGAACCATGTACCTATAAACAACAAAGATTTAGATGTCATAGTTCTGGATGTCAAGAGTACCCCAAGGCACTATCAGATTCAGTATCTAGCAAAGGATTCTCTTCCAGTTTATAGACAGGACCTTCTCCTATGTATTCACATGGTGAAAAGGAGTAAGGTATTTCTCTGGAGTCTTGACTTCTATGTATAGATTTTGAGTAGACACATTCACACCACAGCACTTCTATCCTGTTTCCATTATAAAAACTTTCTCTTAAAACCTCAAATTTTAAAAATGTTGTCCTTTAAATAATGGTAGAGCTGTGCTTTAGGTATTCTTCAATGTCTGTCAATAGATGTGTTACCTCTTTACTAGTCCTTCACTTGTAATCTTCTCTAACATCTCTTCATACCATTTTTACTTCCTTAAATCCACTATCCTTTTTTTTTTTAGACAGGGTCTCGCTTTGTAGTTCAGGCTGGCCCTGAGCTCATTATGTAGTCCAGGCAAGCCTCAGATTTAGCAATCCTCCAGCCTCTGCCTCCCGAGTGCTGGAGGATTTAACTTATGGCACTGTGCCTGCCTGGCAAGTGCAAGGTCCAGAGTTTGATCCCCAGTATCACAAAAAACAACAACAAAACCAGTACCTTTTAAAAGGATTGTGAATTCTCTATAGCAAGAGTCACCATTATGTGTGCCTAAAATGTATCAGTAAAGTAAATTCATAAACAAACAAACAAGTAAAGGCTGGTGATGTAAAAAAAAAAAAATGATGGTAGCTGATCAGCCCGTGAATTTCTGTAAAAATGTCTTTGCCTCAGTTTTCCTAGCCAATAGTGACCATAACAATCTTAAGCCATGACTTCAAAACATTTCCTGAGTATACAATATAAAAATGCTGACGACTTGTAGTTTAGATCTAAATGTCCCCCAGAAGTCTCTTGTTCAGGAATGGGCCTTTTGGCAGGTAAAATGGATCACAGGGGCACCGTACTCATGAATGGGTTAGTCCAGCAGTCCCTAAGCTTTCTGAAACTAGGAGCATGGACGACAGCTTTTCCAGAGTGGGAGAGAAGGGATAGTTTGGGGATGATTCAGGTGCATTATACTTACAGTGTACTTTATTTCCATTATTATTATTATATGGTAATACATAATAAAATTATTAAAAAGCTCAACATCCAGCAAAATCAGTGGGAACCCAAATCTTGTTTTCCTGAAACTAAATCGTCCAACTTAGGGGGAATGAAAGCCACCTAAAGTATGTTGTTTATATCTAGACTACTCCATAGTCTCATATTGGTTGGTGTCATTGGAGAAAACCCCACTTCACAAGAAGACAATGGAAATGGAAGCATGTCCGAAGATTTTCAGTGTTGGGGTAGTAATCTCAGAATATTTTGCCTTGACTTTAATTCCAAAGTATATAGATTTGAAGTTCTCTCAAACATATTTTTAAGGCCACCATCATGTGAGATTTCAAGGAGGTAATCCTCTTCCAGTATGGACAATAGCAATTCATTTGCCTTATTTATAAGTAGTTGAAGATTCATTTCTTCCTAGTTTTGGGTTTTTTGTGGTAGGAAAATAATGTTCAAATTCTTTGAAAGCTGAGACAGGTGACCATGCAACCACTGGGAGAAAGGGGATGCCAGCTCAGACTATTTCTAAAATATCTGCAACTGTTTAAAATATGTCAAACATGTATTCATTTGTTGCCCGTATAACTATAGTGTGACTTTGAATATAGCCAGTTTATCTACTAACTTGAATATAGCTGTCTTTCTCTCCTGACATTACAGATTGAGTTTACTGAGCAGACCGAATATGTAAAATAAGTAAGCAAGTTTTGTTACTCATTCTGTGTCACTGAAAGATACTGCCAGTGCTGGCTCAAAGAAATCTCTGGAATGGCTCAGGTAACTCAAAATCTCTGGGCATTGATCTATCTTTAGAAAGATATCTCATTTCTATAAGAAAAGACTTGTGTACTCTGTGTCCATGTTCTCACAGAGCTGCATAAACAGAAATTATTTTAAAGCATATATTTTAATGTAGTTGATAATTTTAATCACTGCAAAATATTAACTTCAGGTGATATTTTTCAGGGTAGCTAGCATTTCCCTATGGATTCTCCAGAATCACATTCAGAAATGAGTACTTTAGACTTGACTTATGAAACTAGGAAGCCATTCAGTGACAGCAGCTATTCCACTCTGGATTTACTAACACAAAATGACCAATTACTGATAATAAATTCAAAAACTTGAAGCATAGCACAGTTATGGTGTTTGTCAGCAACAAAGCTTCCCATAACATATTCTCATACAGATTCTAAAAAATACATTACACAAAACAAACATTGTTGATTTGCCAATATTGGTAGATTTGTCAGCATGGACTGCATAACAGAGTGACATACTAATTTTCTCTACTAATTGTGCCTCAGTACCCTCTATTTTAGGAATTGATCAGTTATAGTGCTAGCCAAAAGAGGAACACATGCCACCTTTTGAACTGCAATCTCTCCTAAAGGTTCTTGGCAAACATTGTCAGCAGCAGGCAGGATCATCTCTTCACCAATAGTAAGGGGCTTCTTAACTTTAGCAATGTGGTTAACCACTAAGAATGATGTTCTTGGTGCAGACACTTTGATGAAATGATGACCTTCAATAATTTCTTTGGTTCTTCATGTTCATCCTTCTGCTTTTCTAAAATTCTTTTGAAAACTCTCCAAAAGCCTATTTGTTTAAGGCAGGATGCTTGGTTTCCATGTGGCAAATCAGTTTTGAAAGTATCCTGGCTTCATTACACAGCTGGTTGTCACATATTATACAAAGTGGCCTTGAAGAATGCAAATCACCTGATCCAATGAATCCATTTAAATAAGACTTGGTATTTTCCTTTAAATGTAGCTTTCTTCTTGTTGGCAGTCTCAATGCTTACTGCTGCCTCATTATTGGATCTTTCCTGTTTTTAAAAGAATCTGTTACAGACTGGGTCTACATGTCCCCCCAAAGCCTCATGTGGTCACAGGCTTGATCTAGAGTGTGTGACACTGGAACTGATTCAGGATGCAATGCTAGGCTCAAGGACACTAAGATTAAGATGAGAGTACTGCCTGCTTAAGTAGCCTAAATAAGATAAAAGGACCAAGAGATCCTGTTAAAGTGGCTTTCCCTTCGCTGCCTTGTACACACCATGTTGTTTCTCCTCTGTAACACTTGTTGGCCACTGCAGCCTCAGTGTCATCTGACTATGGACTGAAACTTCCACAAACTGTAAATCAAATAAACCCCTCCCTTTTTTTTTTTTTTTTTTTTGAGACAGGGTCTCACTTTGTAGTTCAGGCTGGCCCTGAGCTCACTATGTAGCCCAAGCAAGCCTTGAACTCAGCAATCCTCCTGCCTCTGCCTCCCGAGTGCTGGGATTACAGGCTTCAGCCACCAAGCCTGGCATCTGTGGTATGAGGTACTGATTGGCAGTGGGCATGGACCACACCCAGTACTGTTGTATGGGGATTGAACCAGGGACCTTGTGCTTGTGAGGCAGGCGCTGGAATCACTGAGGCAAATCTCCAGCCCCAAACCCCTCCCTTTTAACTTTGAGTGTTGGCTATTTTGTCTCAGTGATGAGAGAAAAGTATCTAAATACTTTCTGATGACATTTGTTCTTTTCTCATTTTGGCTAGGGTTAGCTTGTGAGCTCATCAAAACTGTAACTAAGAAAAAAGCACAGTGTGGGCCAGAGGTATGACAAAAATTTTAAATAAAAATGGACAGGCTGCATATGGACAAAAATTAGTGTCCAGTTGTGACCTAGAGCTTACCACCAGATACAGTTTTTCATTTGGTGCTCACTGATAGGTTCTGCCAGAAGTCTGATGTATTGTGCAGTCAAACCTCACTGCTAACATTAATCTGCATCACCAGCAGTAGCATCACCACCTCAGTGTATGCCAGGTCAGGTATAAGAAGCATGCAACTTAGAACACTTGAATTCAGTTTAGAGTAGACTTTGTGCTCCCATAAAAATCTAAGGCTGCCCCTAACAATGAGGTGTGCTGTTAGTATTTTGATTGGAATTGTATTAAATCTGTATACTAATTTTGGAAGTATGGCCTTTTTCACTATGTTGATTCTTCTTACCCAAAAACAATGAACATCTTTCCATTTTCTGATATCTTCTTCTAAGTCTTTTTTCAGAATACTGTAGTTTTTCAATGTAAAGGTCTTTTACTTCCTTTGTTATATTGACTTGTAACCATTTTATATTTTTGATGCTACTGTGAAAAGTGTAGCTTCCTTAATTTTTCTCTCAGTAAGTCTGTAATATGTGTACAGGAATGTTATTGATTTTTGAGTGCTGATTTTGTATGCAGTACACTGAAGAATTTGGTTATTAAATCCAAAAGTCTTTTGTTCAAGTTTTTGTGATCTATGTAGAATATCATGTTGTCTGCAAATAATAAAAATTTGAATTCTTCCTTTTCTATACTTATTTGGTTTATTTCTCTCTTGTTTAATTGCTCTGCTAATGTTTCCAGAACTATACTGAATAGATATGGTAAATTCATTCAGAACCAGAGGAGATCTTGCATATTGAAAACAATTTTGGGAAGTAAAGCCAATGCAGTGGGTATCACAATCCTTGACTTGAAATTATACTACAAAGCCACTATGATAAAACCAGCACGGTATTGGGGAAAAAACTTATCTGAGGATCAGTGGAACAGATTTTCTGAAAAAATTCTAAACATACTCTGCCACCACCTTATCTTTTTTTTTTTTTTTTTTTTTTTTACTTTTTGAGACAGGGTCTTGCTTTGTAGTTCAGGCTGACCCTGAGCTCACTATGATGCCCAGGCAAGCCGCCACGAACTCAGCAATCCTCCTGTCTCTGCCTCCCGAGTGCTGGGATTACAGGCGTGAGCCACCACGTCCGGCATTATGGTATGCGGCGTTGATTGTTGGTGGGCGTGTCTCCACGCCCAGCATTATATGTGGTTACCGGGGATTGAACTCAGGACCTTGCACTTGTGAGGCAGGCGCCTGAACCACTGAGCTAACCCTCCAGCCCTGCCACCTTATCTTTGACAAATGACTGAACACTTTCACTGGAAGTAAGCTAGCCTCTTTAATAAAATTTTCTGGAAAAGCTGGCTTTCTGTATGATGACTATTAAAACTGGACCCCTATCTCTCACCATACACTAACACTGAAATGGATCAAAGACCTATTAAAATAGAAACTATAAATCTATTGAAAAACAAAATACATAGAATTCTGGAAGATATAGGTATAGGCAAAGACTTTCTGAAAAAAAACCCTGATTGCAAAGGAAATATGACAAAGAATAAACAACTGGGACCTCGTCTTATTATAAAGCTTTTCCACAGCAAAATAAACCAACAGCAGCATGAAGAGACAACCTACAAAGTGACAAAATATTTTTGCCAGCTGTTCCTTAGCAAAGGGCTAACATCTAGAATATATAAAGAACTAAAAATAAAACAGAGCCCCACTACAAAAATGGAATCTAAAATGAACAGACACTTCTCAGATGAAGCTCAAATGTCAAATAAGAACATGAATAAAGTTCAACATCAATACTCATTTCAGAGATGCAAATTAAAACAATATTGAGATTTCATTTCACTCCAGAAAGAATGGCAATTACCAAGAAATCAACCAGTAACAAATGTTGGTAGGACTGTGAGGGAAAAGTAACTCTTCTCCACTGTTGATGGCAGTGTAGAACTGTGGAACCATTATGGAAACCAGTGTGGAGGTTCCTAAAAAACCAAAACTAGAGGTTCCATTTGACCCAGCTCTTAAACTTGAGGCATTAATAGGTAATGATGAATTTCAAGACCATACTCTTAAGGAAATAAATTGGACACATGTTTAAATATCGCATTGTTTCTCTGGTGTGAGAAACTGAAAGTGTAGATAAAGACCAAAACATAAAATAGATATTGGGAAATGGGAAGAAAATGTTCAGATGAGAATGAGAACAAGGGAATAGTGGGGGAAGAAGGAAAGGAAATCAAAAAAGAGAACAGAAAAATGGAACTATATCTTTTGTAAATAAGGGGAAGAAGAGTTGAATGGAGGGGAAGGGACTGTGAAAAAAAAGAATTAAGTTACAGTATGTACAGGTACAAATTCCCTATGATGAATGTAATCACCATGTATATCTAAAAATGTACCAATAAAATTAACAACAATAAAAAGAAAAAGAATCTAATGCTGCCAGTGACCAGCTCAGGTAGGAATTCTAGCAATGGAGAAGAGCTATACACACACTTGAAGCTTTGCTTGGCTACCTACCTACAATTTACATTTTGCTGATATCTGACAGGGCCCAGCACAAGGTGTGGTGAGATCATAGTAGACTGCACTGCTGGGAGGTTGAGCCTGGTCACAAGAGGCAGTCCAGGGGGCTGAGATCTGGAAGAATGTGTTCTTGTCTCTGGGTTCTCCCTTCACTCTGTTTAAGAGTCTCTGTGGCATTCCTCCACCATTTATTGGATCATTTCTCCTATGAATCCTACTTACAAGGGATACAACCCACTAGAAACTATGAGCCAAAATAAACCTTTCCTCCTTTAAGTTGTATGCATTAGGTATTGTGTTCCAGTAAAGAAAATCTAACAGAAAGAAAACAGTAGAAAGACTGATGTTTCTATGAATGTACCAGCCCGTGGATATAGTTGGTAGGAGAAGTTGGAAAAGCTTAGAGAAATGGGCTAAAGATGCCCTACATTGGTGTAAGCAGTGCTTCATGCGTGATACTGGTCAGAGCTCAGAATACCAAAAAGCTCATAGAAATGTGGACAGGGAACATCATATATAGGAGTTTTCATATGGAAATAAGGAGTTGGTAACTGGACTACAAGCTATATGCATTTTTCAGGCAGAAAATTTGTCTATATTTTGCTCATGTACTAAAGCTTTGTGGGAAACTGAAATTAAGGGTAGCAGACTAATGTGACAAAGAAAATTTCAAGGTGATCCGACATTTGGAAAATAGATATTACTAGCTGCTTTTAGCCAGACACACTTGCTGTGGGGCTGAATCAAATATACATTTGAGGTCTCTTGAGATAATAAGCAATATTTCTGGCTTTTGCCCTCAGCTTCTGGTAAAAAACTTCAAAACTCTTAGAATTTCCTGAGTTATTTCTTTGGCCATTCATAATGATCTCCCTTTGATGAAGCCTGAGTTAATGTAAACTCATAGAGATAACTCATGCTGGAAACTTGCAGAGTTTTAAGAGAGAGCCTGGGCATACCAGGAAGTCTAATCACTTGATTGGAGGGTTAGATATTTCAGCCCCTTCCCTGATCTCCAGGTAGAGGACTGGGAATAGAGATTGAGTTCAGACATGTGGGTACTTGTCTAATCAATAAAGCCTATCTAGTGAAATGCCATATACCAAGTCTGGACACTGCCATATACCAGTACAGTTTCCTTGTTGGTCAAATACTGATATGCTGAATTCATGGAATTCATATGAATTCTATGAGAACATGATATATAAATTGTATGCAACTCTCACTTGCATCTCACATTGCAGCTCTTTTCATTTGCCTCTTCCTGAATTATAACCTTTATAACACAATTATAATTGTAAGTACAGATATTTCAGCAAATCCTATAAGTTGTTCTTATGAACTACTGAATTTGAGGGAATTATAGGGAACTGTGAATTTATGGTCAGCCCTGAATTTGTGGACGTGTAGGTGGATTGGGGACACCCATGACTTACAGATAGATTCTCAGTCTATAGTCTTATGGGTCTAACCACTCCACTTATGGGCTCTGTGCTAACTGTTCTCAGAAAAGCAGTTTGAATTATGTTGAATTATAGTAGAAGAGCTACCTGACATCAGAAAAATACAGTCAGAACACAGGGGCCAATCCAGATTAATTGCAGCAAAATTTGATATTGCATACATTTTCACATCTCAGCAAAAGGAAGGTGAAAACTAATCAAGGTGGATACAACAAAATGGCAGTATGAATTTTCCCCATGGCCAAAGATTTAACAAATCAAAAAATTTAAAGATATTAGATGAAAATAGTTTTTACTATTAGAGATCACTTTCAAAATAGCTTACTAAAATGGTCTGCATAGGTTGGCTACAAAAGTTAACATTTTTGGTATTTTCTAGGTTTTCTTCTTTACTTAGTGAAATTTTCCTAGAATGATTTCAGAATTTTATTCCTCCAAAATGGAATATTAACGTAAGATATTAAAGTGGTGACTCAATATCTATGTTAAATGATTGAATTAGGTCAGTAACAACATTCTTCTTACACAGGATAATGAGTTTGTTTTCAATAATTAAAAGCTATACGTAGGGTACATTTTACTATCGAATATAAACTTGTTTTTAAGAGTTCACTTTATAGTGATTTCTTCCTAAATCAAATGAGCAAAAACAATAAAAGAGAGAAGAGAAACCTCTGGCAAAGATAGGTGAATCGCTGGGTTGGCAGTTACTGAGTGAGGGCTCAGGGAATTTACTTGAGACAGCTCAAGTACTTTAGAGGAGGCTTTATACACAGGGACTCTCAGGCACTACTGAAAGAGAGGACACTCACTAAAGAAAAAGGTACACAGAAAAGTACTTTACATGACAGGCCGGTGTTTTTCGAAGAGTATTTTTAAGTACAATGAAACACAGGAGATAAACAGCCTCTCAAGTATTAAAAGAACTCCTGTCTTAAAATGATCCTTATTGGAAAAGATCTCACAAATACTTCAAGAAGAAAGAGTAGAGAACCTCACACTCTCCCTGATTAACTGCCTGGGTGACGAGTCATGCTATATCTTGTTTCCATCTATTGGACAAGGACAGAGCTGACAAAGAGAATCCAGTGAGTCATGGGGAAGGACAGGCCTCAAGCCATCTGACTAGTGGGATTTGGTAAAAAAACTAAGGAGATCTAAATTTCTTTAGAAAGGCATATTACTCAGAAAAAAAGGATAGAGAAAGACAAGAAAAATGAAATTTTACTGATGTTAACAAAGAAAAATCAGTTAACAATTATTTCTCTTTTAGTTTTGATCACTTGTGTCTAATATTTGGTGTCATGTACAACTTAGCAGTCCAGAATTATTAGGCTTACCAATGGTAATAAAAAAAATCTCTGAAATTCTCAGAGGCAGTGACATATACCCTTTCTTTCTTCTCTTTTATACTGTTTGTGAAATAATTGTTTATGAACATTGACTCAATTTCATCTTCCAATCATTCAACTCTGCAATCTAGTTTGTAACACACTATTTTTTTTTTTTTTTGAGACAGGATCTCGCTTTGTAATTCAGGCTGCCCCTGAGCTCACTATGGAGCCCAGGCAAGCCTCACTCAGCAATCCTCCTGTCTCTGCCTTCTGAGTGCTGGGATTACAGGCATGAGCCACCACACCTGGCACTGTGGTATGTGTACAGATTGCTGGTGGCCATGAGTCACCACATCCAGTATTGTTCTATGTGGTTACCAGGGATCGAGCCAGGGAACTTGCACTTGCTAGGCAGGTGCTGGAAACACTGAAGTAAATCTCTGATCAAAACACACTATTCCTAATGAAGTACTTTTATAAGTTTTTTGGCTTTTTCTCACTAATGCAGCACTTTCTCTGGTATTTAGGTCATCTACATGTGTCCTGCACATTTGGGACATGCTTATATAGGGATCTTTAATTCAAAAGTTGAAAATCCAAAATATTCCAAAGTCCTAAAGTTTTGGAATGCAAATGTGACATTACAGTAGAAAATTCTATACCTGAACTTATCAACAGATTACAATGAAGAAAAAATGAGTCCCTAAAAATATTATTTAAAACTTACTTTTAGGCTATGTAGAAAGTACTTATAAAAGTAACTGAATTTTGTGTTTAGACTTGGGCCTCATCTCTATTATATGTCTCATTATGTATATGTTAATACTCCATCTAAAAAACATCTGAAACAGGTTTGATCACAAGTACTTCAAATAAAACACATCTAACCTGTAATAAAAACTTATTAACCTGAAGAGTTATCTAATCTTGCTCCTGTTAACTTTTACCAGAGTAATATTTTGAATCACAAAATGATCATGTTACTCTTACACTTAAAGCATACAATTTCCAGTGATCTTAGAATAAAGTATACTTCTTAATAGCTTTATGAGATTTGACAATTACTTATGCTTACATAACTTCCTTTTGGCAACCCTACTTTCTTTGGTCCCATTCCCCTGTTAAAATTGATTTTACTTACTCAATATGTTAGGTTCGTTTTTCCTTCCAAAATTTGTCTGCGCTACTGAATCTGTGAGAACACACTTCCAAAACTATTCATCCTACATAAGTGGCTCTTAGTCATCTCAACTTCATATATATCAACTGAATGAAAATATTATGGAAGAGGTTGACTTGTACAAATTCTCAGCTACTTTGTTATTAAACAAACACAAAAACACAGACCTTGGTTCATCCATCCAGTGACACACTGTACTATCTTTCTGGCCAAGAAGGTAATAGAATATAGAAGTGAAATTAAGTTCAACTACTGTGCCAGTATAGAACATAATAGGCAGAACTTCAATCCTGTTCTTAGAAATAAGAAATCAAGACTGGGGGGAATCTCATCCTACTAAAAAGCTTCTGCACAGCAAAAGAAATCACTGGCACTGCTAAAAGACAACCAACAACATGGGAAAAAGTCTTTATTAGCTGTTTTGTCAGGCAAAGGGCTATTATCTACAATATACAAGGAACTTAAATAAATTAGTCTCCCCAAGTTTAAAGACCCAATTCAAAAATGGGCATCTGAAATGAACAGACACTTCTCAGAGGCAGAAGTCAAAGCAGCCAAGAAGGATATGAAGAAATGTTCAACATCACTGGTCATTTGAGACATGCAAATGAAAACAACACTGAGATTTCACCTCACTCCACAAAGAATAGCTGCTATTGCAAAATCAACCAACAATAAATGCTGGCAAGGCTGTGGGGAGAAAGTAACCCTTCTCCACTGTTGGTGGGATTGTAGACATGCGCAACCATTGTGGAGATCTGTGTGAAGATTCCTCAGAAAACTAGGACTAGAGATCCCATTAGACCCTGCTATCCCCCTGCTAGGAATATACCCAAAGGAATTTTTAAAAAATCACATTGGAAGGACAGATGTACAGCTGCGTTCATAGCAGCTCAGTTTGTGATAGCTAAATCTTGTAAACAACCCAAATGTCCATCAACTGGAGACTGGATAAAGAAGATGTGTGTGTGTTTTTAATGGAGTATTCCTCTGCCATAAGGACTGACAAGATTCATTCATTTATGTGCAAATGGATACACCTTGAGGACATGCTAATAAGTGAAATAAAGAGATCATAGATATGCAAATACTGGATCTTTTCTTTGATATGAGCACCTGTAGATGTAAAGGAGCTCTAGAATGTAGGATAGTTTTTGCAGAATGGTAAATATCCAAAGGGAATTTGGTGTAGGAACGTAATGAGGGGAAGGAATAAATATGATTCGGAAAAAAAATAAAAGAGCATGTAAATAGGGGTGGGGTGGGGGGGTAGGGATATGGGTAAAAATGAGAATTGACCTGTGTCACATACTGGTACAAATTCTCCAATGTTGTGTGTGATTGTGAGCTGTATATAAAATGTACCAATAAAGAATTCAATTAAAAAAAAAGAATGGGAGCCGGGCGTGGTGGTTCACACCTGTAATCCCAGCACTCGGGAGGCAGAGACAGGAGGATTGCTGAGTTCAAGGCTTGCCTGGGCTACATAGTGAGCTCAGAGCCAGCCTGAACTACAAAGCAAGACCCTGTCTCAAAAAAAAAAAAAAAAAAAAAAGAATGGGAGGTGAGATTTAATAGACTAATTACATGGCTTAATTGAAAGAGCAGAATTCAAATCAGAATCTCAAACATTGAAGGGCTACAATAGGTTAATAATGGAAAGGTAGGAAATTTTTTTTAAGCCTCTTATAAAAGTTAAGACTTTCAGCAATTTCTTTTTGATATGTATATGATGTTATGCCATCTAACCACAATATATGGACTAAAATGTTATGGAAACTTGGCATGTGCTGCATTCCAGTAATCCAGCACTTGGGAGCCTGACAGCAGGAGGATCACAAGTTTGTCCAGCTTGGACTACTAGTGATTTAGTGAGATCCTGTCTTTTAAAGAGGGAATGAGGGTACAGCTCAGTGTGAAGACCCTGGGTTCAATCCCTAGTACTGGAGAGAAAGGAATTTATCAAAACATCTTGTAGACCTGAGTAAAAATTCAACAACTGAAATAATTTTAAAATACACATAATATTTAATATAGTTTTCTAGTATAAAACCTATAAAATGGCCAAATTATAACAAGTACTTTACTGGTATTAACACTAAGAATATGAAATGAGAGCCAATACAAAATGAGAAAATACAAAATGTAAAAGTGTACTAGTGTAAACTCTTGCAGACGAATATGAACAGTGAATCCAGAAAGATTTAGGAGACTGGCTTAGCACACACATTAAGACTGGCAGGTGTGAGTTAAAAAAGTGCAAATGGCTCGATAAACAGGGGAAACAACGCTAAAGATAGAAAGATTTTTTCAGTTTAGCTGATGACAAATAGCTGATATTAAGAAAGAGAAGGCAGCCGCAAAGCTAATGGAAGTTTTCTGCTTTGAAATGATTAAGATGAGCAGTTGTTTTAATGGCTATTACTGACAATTCTTCTGAGTGTTTTCAAGCAAAATATGGGAATCCATGAAATTTTTAAATATTTACTTAAATATTATTTTTAAGTTTTTCTTTAAAACAGGCATCAGAGATTATGATATAGTCCTTTACTCTATGAAAATATGTGACTCCACGTTTAGGACCAGCATCAACTAAATGAAGGTAGCAAAAACCACTATATATATTTTTTCCTCTTTTCTAGTACTGAGATTGAACCCAGCATTTCCACAAAGCATTTTATCTCCAGTTCTTTATTTTTATTTATTTATTTTTAAATTTTGAGACAAGGTCTAAGTTGCTAAATTGCCAGGGGTGGGGGGCCTTGAACTTGCAATTCTGCCTGAGCCTCCCATGGTGCTGGGATTAGTTTTGTGTCATTATGCTTGGCTTACTTTTTATTCTTGTAAATGGCACTTTTTAATGTTTCTAGCACCTGTATTTCCAAGATATAAAAGGTCTCAAAGGTATTCCTTTGAAAATGGAAACAACTAATATGGGAAATGTAGAGAAAGAATGAAAGAGCAATAAACAAGTTTAGAAGAACAATTAAAAAGAAAATCCTGTCCTTTTCAACCACACATGAGGAAAAGCCTTTCAGAAACTCACAGTTGAGCAAGTTAGATCTCCACCATCACTCTTCATTCTATCAATATTACTTGAAATAAAACTAGGAAGACAAAAATCTAAACATAGCTCAATTGGGAATTAAGTCTTCATATAGCAAGCCATTTGTACTCACTCATTACTAACACCCCCCCACACACACACCTACAAAGTACTTTGCGTTTGCCAATCTGAAGCCAACAGCAGTACTTAATAGTGAACAGCATGATTCATCTCAATTTTCTTGACAAAGATGGCATATTAGGCTATGGTAAAAGGACCAGGTTTCCACCCCCACTGCTCAGGTTGGCAGTATCCACTATCAAATGACTGGGTGTCTGGCAATGGGCTAAGAGAAACAAAGACTACATTATCTCCTGGAATTCAAGGAACTTCCGTACATAAACCAAAGTAAGTGCTGAGTGAGCAGTACTCAGTGACCCATATCTGAGATGGGCTCTACCAGAGTATAGCGCTCATCATCCATAGTCAGAGAATCGACCTTGCTATTTTAATGGCAAGGAGTCTATTCATTTAGGTTCTCTACAGCTTAGAAATGCATATCATAAAAGCACCACACTTTGCTTAAAAAGCATTGTAGACAGGAAAAAACAGCAAACAAAGCAAGTCTTTTGAACTTCCTGTTTCTGATGGAGGGAAGATATCTGCAGTTTACTCCTTCCCATACCATTTAGATCTGAGAATCCAAACTTAATCCTCTATCTAAAAGGGGGGGGGGGGGCTGGGAAAGAAAAAGCCACAGTATCCAGAAGTTTTTCAAGAATCTTTTGCATAGGTTGACTAAAGTTTGTATATCTAAGAAAATGGTATTAGGCTATGATCTATATATTTTAATCCAACAAATTCCTATTGCACTTAAATTTTTAAGTTTGACTACTTACAGACAATATCTAATGTGACAGCTGTTTCAGAGACAATAACAGAAAATAAATGAGCTGTTGATTATTCTATACATACATAATAGTCAACCTAATGCTTCTCTTGTATTAAATTGAGAATCAGAAATAAGAATACAGAATAAAACCGAGAAAAGAGAAAAATCAATTGATATAATACAGAAGACTAACAAAGACTGGTTACCCAAATATACATATTTCAGTAGGAATAAAAACATTATTGTAAAGAACAGACATAAAATATTTTCTGATTCTATTAACCAGTCAATCAACTAAAGGACAAAATTTATTAGCCATGGAGGAAGTTATTGTCTTCATCATATTAAAGCAATAACACCTAATTACCCTTAGATTTTCACAAGTGCAGAGCACTACAAATTATAGGAAACAAGTTTATTTTTCTATATACAAACTCAAAGTCAATCATCAATCTTCTGACTTTAATATACCTCAGATGGAAAGGGCAGAAAGTAAAAGCTTTTAAAATTATAACTCAGAAGGATGAGACTGAAAATAGCAGCTAAGGGATCTGAAAATTAATGCTACTGAAACACTCTACCCAGGAAATTTGCATCTTCAACCACACTATAACCTTTACCCAAAGGGGCATCTATTATTTTCATTTAACATTGTGGACGAGGTTTACAATTTTACTGGGATCAACTTTTTTCTATTTATAGCTCTTCCAATCTTACATTCTTAAAATGACTGTCTTTTGGGCTGGGGACTTAACTCAAATGGTGCCACTCCTATCATGGAAGCACAAGGACACAAGTTTGACCCCAGTACTGCCAAAACAAACAAAAAAATGGTTGCCTTTTAACACTTGAGAAGCTAAAAATGCCCAAATACTATTTAAAAGTTAACTGTTGGAAAAGTATCAAAAATATAGTTTAATTAGAAACAGTTACAATTTAAAATTTTCATGAAAATATTTTAGTATATATGGTGCTGCTTGCTACAGTGAGTGAATATTTTCAAGATTTATTTAATTTCATACAGAACCAACTTCTTCTTTTATATTTCATTTCTACTGGTATTCATGCCCAGATACCTGAGTGTCCAAAAGAAATATACACATGCTCTTCAGTCTCCGGAGGGTCAGAAGTACTGAGCTAACTAACACACTTCATTATAATAACACTGACCTTTCCATAATCACATTAACATATCTATCAGCATACTAAAATATGGTACTTCAGACAATGGCTACACAAGTTGCCTTTCTTCTTAAGGCAGTATTATCTAAATGCAAGGGTAAAAAACTGACTTTGAGACAAGGCTGCCTTAAGAAATTATGTATATAAAGCTTCTTTTAGAAAAAGAATATTGACCTTACTGCAATGGCAATTGAATTTATAAGAACCTCTGCAATCACTCAAAGCCTGCTTTCTAATTAACATAAAGACTTAATGTAAGTGCCTGGGAGACATGGTAGTATATACAACTATAATGAAAACATTAATACATTAACACTTAATATTTATTTACTGATTACACATAAGAAAAATTTAGCATTTAATACATTATCTGATTTAATCCTTAACAACTCTCCGCAGACTTAAAAATATCCACACAATCTTAATATGTTGGATCTAAAGAGAAACTCAGACATAATTTAGATCAATTTTCTCACTTTATATAAAAAAGAGCCTAAAGCCAAAAGAGATTTAATAACACCCAAGATCATATAGCTAGTCGATGGTAAAGCTAATGCTATAATACAGCTTCTTGTCCACTACACTTTGTCTATGATAATGATAATAATGATGCAATGGCTGCCACTAATTACTGACTTTTTAAAATAATAACTAAAAAATCACTACAACTCTATGAGATAGGTTAAGTTATATAGTTATTCTTACAAGTGACAAAACTGAAATTTAGAGAATAAACTATGCCCAAAGTACTAAATTAAATATTCAGGTTTTGAACAAAGGTCAATGCTTTGATCACTTTAAGATTATAATTATTATGTATAATAGAGCTAGCAGTTGAAAATTTATTGTTAGTATTAAAGATGAGTTTATAATCCATAGGTGTTGGTGATAAGAGCTATTTGTCAATCATCAAGTTTCCAGTTGTGCACTCTTCTAAGAGAATATTATTCTGGATTATAAACACATTCCTGGTTTGTTTTGCTATTCATATCACGTATCATCCATCCTTAACTAATTCCTACCTTTGGTCACTCCCAACAGAGGTGAACAAAGGGATCCAGAAACTGAGGCAGCTATTAACCACATCATTTGTATTAGTTCAACAAATGCTTACTACTCAAATACCACTTGTCAAGCTTTAGGCTATGTCCTAAGGAAGAAGGACTGGACAAGAGAGATATGAACTCTGCTCTAACTGAAGTACTTTTCTGGACTTCAGTAATACACATCTTTAAAATGAGCCCACCCTTATTAACAGGTTTGAATGGATAATTATTTTCTGATGTTGTATTCTGATTATCTGTGCCCTTTCAAATCTGTATTGAAAGTCAATTCTCAATTCATCAGTGTCAAGAAAATGACCTTATGAGGTGATCAGGCTATGAGGATTCAGTCCTTAGGAATAGGATTAGCAACCTTATAAAAGAACTATAGAGAACCAAGTAGGCTGTTTTTGGTGTTTTATCCCTTCTGCCATGTGAAGACACAGTATTCAGGATGTTAAACTGAAAGCTGATGTAGGGCCTTGAACAGACACTGAACCTATTTTCACCTTCATCTTTAATTTTCAGCCTCCAGAAATGTGAAAAGTAATTTCTATTCTTTGTAAATCACTCAGGTCATTTGTTATAAAAACATAAAAGGACTAAAATAGCACCTGTGAATAAACAATACTCAATTAAGACAGATTATTACTGGGGAACAAGGTATCAAACAAAAATAGAAAGTAGAAACCTTGTAATTGGCTACAAGATGATAGTGGTGAAAAAGGTATTAAGATTTTATCATGGAATGTGACAGTCATAACTGAGGTATTATCGAAAGTCACATTGGGACGTGTTGCAACCGAAAGTGAAACATTGCAGAACTAGGTCCTACCATTTGTTGATGTAAAGAGATTCAGAAATATAGGTCATGTAATTGCCTTTAACAACTTGGGCCAACTTACGATGAAGTCAGAGCAAATTCTAATTCTACTGAGGATGTACAGTTCAAGAATCCACAAAACTACAGAACTATAACAAGGCCATAACATGTCAAGCCCTTTCTACCTGCATCTGGTCTTCTGAGTGAGTTGAACATCTAGTACATAAATTGATCTTTTAAATTCCAGTTGCTTTCATAATATCATATTTCCTTGATGAACACAAGAGTACTAAGAGAAACTATGGGATCTTCATCCTTTGGTATTTTGTGAAGTGCTTTGTTTTGTCCCCTTTTCTTTTGAAGAGAAAACACTACTTTACTCTGCTTTATCCCTTATTAAATTTTGTCCTGTCACTAGCATCTAAACACAGCATAGAGTTGAGATGATGAGCTCAATAAGAGTAAGAAAGAAAGGAATTGCATTCAGAAACAAATGCAAGGGTTTGCTAAGGAAAAACTATAGGGATGTATCTGCATTACTTCTTCAAGGGCACATAAACATAATACCATAGAACAACTCAATGAAGAGGCTTAATTTAATGTACTAGCTAGTACTTTCACAGCATGCTTGCTTGGCTGAGGCAGATTTGTGTTTACTCTTATCTTAGTTGGTATTTAAGAATTCCCTTTGAATAGTATAAGTTTCAAAGGCTGAAAAAGAATGGTAACATGGATTTGTCACATGCACTTTCTGCATGTTTCTCACCAGGGTCCTGAGCACCCCTTTTTTCCTTCTCCCTCAAGTTAGGAAGTTATTGGTAAAGGTGTGTCTGAAGCCTGAAGAGACACTTTTCTGGGCCTGTCTGGAAGTGGATAATATGCAATTGGAGAGTCAGAGATAGCTGAACTCAAGTATTGGGGAAGTAAAAAGGCAAGCATGGTTGTTACAATCTGAAAATACATATTTAGGCCTTGTATCAACGGTTCAGGGAGATCTCTTCATAAAGGTTTCTTAATTCATAAACCCAGTGGTAAAATCACAAGCAAGCCTACTAAGGTTTGCCTGAGTGATATTTACTGAAATCATTCATTCTGGAGTCAGAGAAGGGCTGGTACTGCATCAAGAGACTGGTAGCCATTTATTTATCTTAATGAATATATAAAAAGATATGGAAATGTAAAAACTTTTGGGGAACTTCTGAGTACTGATAGCAAACTAAAACTCATTATTCTTCAAGGAGGTAAAAAGAAATTTGATTATTTAGTCAATGTGTAGTAATTGAGTCATAAATGGTGTGTTCTGTCATTAAGTGACAAATATTTTACATCATGTTAGATATCATGATATTGTGTGCCACAAATTTACTTTGAAAGTTACTTTACAAAGAATTTCTACATTAATCCTTGTTCCTTTTCCAACCATAAACCAAACCTCAATTCATCTAACCATCAAAAAACTAAGAAAATTTTGAATATTTTCTATTTCACAAAATCTATCATATATTCTTGAACTCATTTACATCTCCAGGTTCTCATACCAGAGAAAAAACACAGTATTTACATATCTGTGGTCTATTCATTTCACTTATTAGTGAGGAATGTGGTAAGGGAAAGTAATGAGGGGAAAAAAATAAATATAATTTGGAAAGAAAAAGAAAGAACATGTATATGGGGGTGTGTGGGTGGGTGGGGATATGGGTAAAAATGAGAATTAACTTGTGTTATATACTGGTACAAATTCCCCAAAGTTAAGTGTGATTGTGAGCTGTATATAGTATGTATCAACAAAGAATTCAATTTAAAAAAAAAAACTGAGAAAATTTTTCTGGAGGTATTCTATTGCTTTCCTGTTCCAGTAACCAGTATATTCCTGCAAAATGTATGCATGGGCCATGGTCCTGGGCGACAAAAAATTGCGTGATTTCTGTTGCACTTCCTCACAAACAGATATAGCCTGCATTTTGGTTAACTATGTTATACTTTGAATGTATCAATCTTCTGAATAATTTCGTGAACTGAACTGATAATAAAAAATGAAAATATTTAACATAAGTTTTGAAAAAGTGGAAGTTAGAAAGTAAAAAAAACATACTGGTACAAATTCCCCAATGTTGAGTGTGATTGTGAACTGTATGTAAAATGTACCAATAAAGAATTCAATTTAAAAAAAAGAAAGTAAGAAAAACATAAGGGCATATGGATATAGATGTGCTCATTATAATATAGCAGATACTAATATTTTACTGCTCAGGTAAATTAAATAATTTGTTTATTCATTCTGTTGTATGACTTGTACCCACACACAGATATACACTCAAATTCTCAAATCATTTCCATCGTGGGTTACTGCAATAAGCTTCTCATTGGCTTTTAATATTTTTCTTTTAAATAAAAGTACAAACTTGCTCCTAAAAATATAAATCTAATCAAGACATTCTCTTATTTGAACTCTGTAGTATCCCATTTTATCTCCAATGTCCAAGTGAAATATTCATCTAAATCTTATGTTGAATATATACATTTAAAAATCAGAAAACTCTTAAGCCCAGACACAAAACAAACATTACACTAAATTAAGAATGCAACAGCCCAAGTTAGATCACGAGGTAAAATAGTATGTAATCAAGACCTGCTGGTATTTAAAATCCATTTTCTCTACTAAGATCTACTGTTCCAATAGCTAGAACCAAATGTAATACATAAAAATATGGAGAGGTACGATGAAATTCATACAAAACAGAAAAACTCACAGTTCATTCTCAATTGTTAAAGGGAAAGAGTAATTTTTTTCAAAACTATGTAACTTCTGCCTTGGGTACTGGGCTTGTAGCCCTCAATAAGCATTACTTAACAGTAATGGTACTGTTGTGCTCACTTCGGCAGCACATACACTTAACAATAATGGTACTGTTAATCATATCCAAGGCGGTAGTTACTATCATCATAGAAAAGTTAAACTAATTGACTGATTTCTTTTTTTTTTTTTTGAGACAGGGTCTCGCTTTGTAGTTCAGGCTGGCCCTGAGCTCACTATGTAGCCCAGGCAAGCCGCTGCGAACTCAGCAATCCTCCTGTCTCTGCCTCCCAAGTGCTGGGATTACAGGCGTGAGCCACCACACCCAGCACTGTGGTATGTGATATTGATTGCCGGTGGGTGTGAGTCACCATGCCCAGCACTGTATGTGGTTACCGGGATCGAACTCAGGACCTTGCGCTTGCAAAGCAGGCACCAGAACCACTAAGCTAAATCTTCGGCCCTAATTGACTGATTTGTTACAAAGTATCAAGCAGAGAAGTGAAAAATCATCAGTTTTGAATTTTACCTTTGAGGACAACCTCAGAAGTTTCACTTCAAGAAGCAAAAGTTAGCTTCTGCTACAAAATTAAACAGCACTTTGGGACTTAACTGATTCACAAACTATAGTGTAAATCTACAAAACATTTCTGAGAGTTGTTGTATATATGCTGGTGCTGATCCTCTGATAATAACAGGACCAGCTACTAATTATTGCACATTCCCCAGTCAGTGAAATAAAACCTTTCATGCATCTGATTTATTCCTGACCTATAAGATTAGGAACTATTATAATTTTTATTTCACAAGTGGGACTGTGAAGGTCTTGCTTAAAGTAACTGGTAAACCGAATCAATTTTGTCAAGCTCACTCCAAAATCAGCATACTTAGTGATTACACAATACCAGATGAGTATGTCAGGCTCACTCACAGAGGTATATATAATTCCTCCATGTATTTTTTTTTTTTTTTTTGAGACAGGGTCTCACTTTGTAGTTCAGGCTGGCCCTGAGCTCACTATGGAGCCCAGGCAAGCCGCTGCAAACTCAGCAATCCTCTTGTCTCTGCGTATTTTTGATGTAAGGTGAGAGAATACTTACTGGGCCTAGAGAGAAATACTTAACCAATATTCAGTCTGTCTTGTCCAGGGTTTGATTTCTTTTAGGACCTATACAGTTCTTCCAAGGATTCAAAGACAAAAAAAAAAAAAAAAAAACCCTCTTACACACATCATTGGGTAGAAAGATGCAAGTATTAATTATCTTGTCATTTGGGGCTGCTTTTATACGCCTCTGTATAGTTATGTGAATTTTATGTATCATTTCTTTAAGATTTTTTATAGACCACTGAGCATCTAAAAAAATGAGGAGGTTTGCATAGGAAAAAAATATAGAAGAGTTCTTTCTTTTAAAATAAAAGAAATGCCCACAGAAAGTTTCTTGACAGATAAATTACTGCCAATCAGAAATGAAACATTAAATTCCAAATCAATGAACCTTAGTGGTTCCACAATATATGGAAAGAAAATTTTCAGGGCTGATACTATGGTTATTAGTAGAGCTGTCACATGCTTCAAATGCTAGTTTCAAGTTAATCCTAAGTTTAAAGACTATTGCAAACATTGAAAGGCTTTGCAGACGAAATCCTGGCTCTCTGGAAATACTTTTACATGGTTAACAAACTATTATGTTTCATTACCTTTTCATTATATGTTCTCTCCACCTTTTAGTATTAACTGAAAAGATGGCTTTTAACTAAGGATACTGATATGTGCACAGACCTTTCAAGTACAAACTGCTTGTTCTTCTAAATAAAATGTACTTCATCGCTTCTCGGCCTTTTGGCTAAGATCAAGTGTAAATAAAATGTACTTCAAAATCTGGCCATAAGATGGGAACATGTTTTTACCCTTCACTGCTCCTCTCCGAGCAGCATTTACACCAAACAAACATAAATTATACTTTACCATCTTTCATCTCTTAGCTTTGTCAGAAATGCACTCATGGTCATTTCCAATTACTCATCAGGCTTTCTTACTCAGCCAGATGTACTGATTAGTTATTCACCCCAAAGCATTTTGTTATCATTTCTTTGTAACAGAATACGGTTCTAGCTTTTTCCTCACATCAGAAAAGACCATAAAATCATTATATTTTCATCCTCCTAGTAAATCACTGGTTAAGATAGAGGCATGGAAACACTTTTGGCTAAGTAGATGCAAAGAAAATGGTAGGCAGCTTCTAGAAACAGTTTTGTTGCTACCAGATAATATATCTAGACAAGATTTCTGAAATTTTGCTTATTTCTGAATTATTAGATTTTAGCAGTTTTCATACTTGTATTCTCCACTTAAAATTTTCCAAAATGAGCCAGGATTATTTCTATGATTTAAAAAAAAATCCTAAAAAGATATTCATTTGATTCTGCCACTGGTCATTATCAACTAGTAGGCAGAGAACTAATCTTTCCAATGAAACAACAACAAAATAAATTAAAATAAAATAAAATAAAGGAAGAAAGACACTAGAAACTATCACCAAACAATTTCCTTTTCTTTTTGAAGCAAAACATTTACTGGTACATTTATATACACATAATGATAACCTTCATAGAGAATTTGCACCTGTACATGATATATCCTGTCACCATTTTTCCATTCGTATTTCTCTTGCTCACCTCCTTGCCCTATATGCAGAAGTTTTGTTTCTACTTTTTTCTATTTTCACTTCTCTTTCTTGCCCCTTCCTTTAGATATTAGACAAGATGCAGTTCAGTACTATGATCCTGAAGACTGGTCTTAAAAGAAAGAAAACAAATTTTATCTGCCTGCTTCCAGGCTGTTATAAGGAGGGAAAGAAAGGAAAGCCAAGTAATGTAAGATTCTCTTTACTGAGTTGTAAAGAAAGAAACAAGTCCAGATCAAGCCATATTTACAGGACTGAGTATCATATGGCAAGAAGGGACATAACTCAGAATGCAAGAAAACTATAGGAGGATCCCATGAGATATTTGGTAGAGTATTAATCTGTAATGTACCACAAGAAATTACTCAAGGCTGGGAAGTGGGCCATCAGAAATGAATCCAAAGAAAAATTTGTGAAGCTCTTACAGAGCTGAGCACACTTTGTGTTTCCACCAGCAACAACTGAAAGATCTCTAGATACCAAGTACAATGGCAGAGTATTACAAAGATTTTGCTGGAGAAGTGAATTAAGTTAAATTAGTTGAGTGTGGTGGTACATGAGTGTAATCTGTGCACTAGGTAAGTGAAGTAGGATACTCCTGAGTTCAAAGCCAGTCTAAGCTACACAATGAGAGCTTCTCTCAGAAAAAAAACAATAAAAAAAAAAGAAGTAGAATTGAGGCTAAACTGTATTGGACAAAGAGCTGGTGGTCCAGGCCAACTATGATATTAAGAGCAATCCTGAACATGCCCAACCAATTCTGTGAAACATACATGCCTAAGAAAAACTGTAACAAATGTGTTTTTTTTTGAGACAGGTTCTCACTTTGTAGTTCAGGCTGGCCCTGAGCTCACTATGTAGCCCAGGCAAGTCTCGAACTCAGCAATCCTCCTGTTTCTGCCTCCCGAGTGCTGGGATTACAGGCAGGAGCCACCACACCCAGTACTGTGGTATGTGGTATTGATTGCTGGTGGGTGTGAGTCACCATGCCTAACATTGTATATGGTTACCAGGGATCGAACTCAGGACCTTGTGCTTGCGAGGCAGGCACCAGAACCACTGAGCTAAATCTCGGGCCCAACTCTAACAATTTTTAAAGAAATATACCACTGAACAACATAAAATTAAAAATTTATGAATAAAATAAATAACAGGAAATACAAAAACAAAAACAGAAAAATATGACCAATGACCAGGAGAAAACAATGAGTAATAGCAATCGATCTGGAAATACAAAGAACTATTGGAGTTGGTAAAACAGAACTGTTAAAGTAGCTATTACAAAAATGTAATCTAAACCGGGCGTGGTGGCTCACACCTGTAATCCCAGCACTCGGGAGGCATAAAGAACAATTGAAATGGATTAATAGCAGATGAGAGCACAAGAAAGTTCAAAAAGCTTGAAAATGTAGCAATAGATAACACCCAAAATGAAACACATACAGTAGAAAAATGTTTAAAAATAAACATAGAGGGGAAAAAATTTGGTGGTTAAAAAAAAGGAAACAAAGCTTTTGTATATTGGGGTGGGGTGGAAGGGTGGGTAGTGGAAGGGGAAAAACGAGAATTAAGATATGTCATGGTACAAATTCTCAATATGGAGCATAATTGTGATGTGTATAATGTACCAATAAATTTAAAAAAATAAACAGCACCTGTAACCTCTAGGATGATGTAAAGTAGCCTAAAATATATGTAAAGTAGCCTAAAATATATGTAAATTTCAGGAGTATAGAAAAAATATTTAAAGAAAAGGTGAAAATCTTTTCAAATTTATGACAACTGTATAAGCAAGCAACAAATACCATAAAAAGGTATAGTAAAATGAAATTACTGAGAATCCATGATGAAAATGTCAAAATAATTATGCAAAAGAGGCATCACATGTACAGAGAAAAAAGATGAAGATAAGAACAATGATAATTAATTTTCATCAGAAAATATACCTGCTGGAGCAGAATAGATAAAAGCCTTTAAAATTTAGAAGAAAAAATTTGCAAACTTAGAATTCTTTGTCCAATGGAAATATCTTTTTTTTTTTTTTTTTTTTTTTTTTTTTTTTGCTTTTTTTGGAGACAGGGTCTCGCTTTGTAGTTCAGGCTGGCCCTGAGCTCACTATGGTGCCCAGGCAAGCCGCCGCGAACTCAGCAATCCTCCTGTCTCTGCCTCCCAAGTGCTGGGATTACAGGCGTGAGCCACCATGCCCCGCATTATATGTGGTAACCGGGGATCGAACTCAGG